>LKNJ01002672.1:262-85318 GCA_002120245.1 Maccullochella peelii
GGGATGTCCCGCCATGGCGTTCTCTTGTCTGCACACAATGGTGTTGTGTGGAAATCCGTTTCCCCCATCGAAATGTTTCCCTCCCGTTAGAATTGTGTTTCCCACAGCGCCGCCCCTCGGTGGTTTGGGTTAGGTTCAGCCTTCATCTGCTTTTGCCTGGACTGGCTGTTTTCCCAGTAGAATAACAACTCTACCACCNTTGTCTGGTTTAAGTTTTAATTGTTGTTCTGAATCAATATGCTGCCACAAAGTTGTCGTCTGCAGCGACCAAGATTGAAATCTACTTATTTAAAAAAAAAATGTAGCTCTTCATTTATAGCCTACCTTTGAGTATACAAAATACAGAATAGACAAAGCAACCCACACCAGCTATCCCAATTCTTCTTTTTGTATAAAGAATGTAGATTTATGTCCTGAATATCGTTGACTTGACATCAATGTCCACCATTGGGCCGCACTTCTGCATAATTCTTGACCACCTGGGAGATCCTGACGACTTTAATGTCTGATGGTATCTTATCATAGTCTGACCACAGGTACTCTGGAGACAGGACCTTGGTTGGTTTGTTGTACAACAGGTACCTGCATGACAGAGAGACAGGCAGATAAGCAATGAATATTCTGTCTTGTCTAAGAAATACTGTAGATGAGATGAAAATTGTACTCTTACAGAAGATAATAAATGTAATACAGTCTAATCAATTAAACAATTTTAAGAAAACACATTTTAAAAATGTGACAAAAACTGGCAGATAGAAAAGACAGTAAATGAGGATATTAGTTCTTAATGTATAAAGCAGGTTGGATTCTCTTACATACATACATAAAATATAGAAACAGTAGGGAAACCATTGTCTGTTTAGAAAAACGTCTTTCCCACTTTGAAATTAAACATGAATTCGCTGAAAGCCCAGATGTCCCAGTTTTCCACCAGCACCTAAACACAGCATTCATTTACAATCCGTGCGTAACAGGCGATCCGTGCAAACAAATTTAACAATCTGTAAATGAATACAAAAGAATGTCACAAATATTTTAGACATTTGTATGCGCAGGAAGCTTTTAGAAAGCGAAAAGGATCAGATCTGTGAAGTTGAAGTTAAAAATCTGTAAGTAAAATATACATATTTATTCAGGTTGTGATGTGTGCATTTGTAAAACTGTTTTTTTGGTTTTCAAATTGCCAAAATTACACACAAATCATTGTTCACATTTACAAATCTTGTTTTTCATTTGTAGATCATGTAATATACATTTACAAATATGATTGAGACTCAGCATCCATTATAGCTTCCTTACCCTTTGTATCATCTATCATCTGGGTTTTTTCTTTTGTAAGGTACAGAACATAGAATCTGGATTTAATGGTAAACTCTAGCCTTAATTTTCTTGCTTTCCTAGGATGTACAAGTAGTTCTCATATTGCCCCCTGGTGTTGTTTTAGTGCACCTGCATCCTCTGGATTCTCTGGGATATACACAACATTATCTTTTCATTGCATTTAACTTTCTTTTCATTGTTTTCTAAGGCATTACATTGTGCGCACTGTATTATCTGTTAATGTCTGGAAGTGTAATCACATTTTACACTAATTTTAATGATGAATGTGTTGTTTTATCAAGATATTGTTTGTTTTTTGTTTGTACGAAAAACTTCCCTGAAAATGAATGATAAAGTTTACTTTTACCTTAATCGGGACAAATTACTGTATGTGAGCATGTGTATGTGCAATTATTTGCATGTATGTAATGATAACTGCATTTATCTCTGTGTGCCTTTTCTCAGCAGGTTTAGGGTGACTTTTAATATGCAGTGGATGTTCCTCTATGATCCTCCAATTTTTTATTCCCTCAAACCAAAGCAATTTGTTTAAGACAATCTAGGCTACTCTTGCAATGAAATGGACATAATCTTAAAAACACAGTAATATGTGATGATGACATAGAAGAGGTAGACCATCTGTTTAATGAATCTGAGTTCCCCATTTAATTTGTTTTGTTCTTCATTGTTATCTCAAAGCACAGCACCTGCATTCAGTTGTAGTGATACAGATGTAAACTGTAGAACCTTCAACAAAAAATACTGAAAGTGTCTCTGTACAAATGTAACAAGGAAAAACCCTGAAGTAACAATGAGTTTCATATATTTATTGCTGAGCTTCTGTATTGAATTGCATTATCGCATTATTGTCCAAGTTTATTTGTGACCATGCTTGTGACTTATAAAATCCAGAGAGGAAACACTATTTACAGTAATTTATTATCTTCACTGTGCTTACACTTGTGTATTTTGGGTTGAGTTTTATCAAAAGGAGAATGTTTAATAATGTGCAGATTGATGTATTTGATGTGATGTTGTATCTTGTGGTGATTTTCAACATTTTACATTTAAAGTTTAACTTGAAAATGAACATAAATAAATGGATTTCAGTGGACTTTATGGCTGGCTTGTACAAAGTTTGCACTGTTTTTTTGCTGTGTTTTTGTATGGCTCTTGTTGTATTGCTTTGTTGTTAAATCATAAAGCCCACTAACCTGGTGTCATTATGCGCATCACAGGATCATCTGTTCAGTAAG
Source organism: Maccullochella peelii (assembly GCA_002120245.1). NCBI lineage: Eukaryota > Metazoa > Chordata > Actinopteri > Centrarchiformes > Percichthyidae > Maccullochella > Maccullochella peelii. The sequence goes on from LKNJ01002672.1 coordinate 2,839, forward strand.
GTTTCAATAGCAACATGGGCACCTTTCTCCACGCCTGTTTTACAGCCTTAATCTTGTCGATTAAAAGTTCCTACAGTAGCAGCAAATATTATAGAAACAATGTAAATTCTTTGGTAGACTAGTAGTAGCCTAGCCTAACTGTAACCTAGCCTAACTGTAACCTAATCTTATTTTTTTCCAATCCAGATACACCTGACAGACGGCAGTCTGAGGTTGCCTTGCGTAATAACGACAGTGTCGTAAAGCGCCAATGTTATGGTTGGAAATTTGACCAGTCGTCCTCTGAGCTAGGCTGTCAGTCAGTCGCCCTTCAACACAGAAAGAGTGATCACCTCGGCCAAAACAGACACCAGACTACCGTTAAACCATGGCAGGGACAATTGCACGGAAAGCTATTGACCACCTGAAGAGTAAAGAGTTCAGAGATTATTTGACGAGGTATGTATTGGAGCTGATATACGTTATATTAGCACGTATGCTAAAGTAGGTAGCTGGCTGTCGAGTGACAAGTGGTTAGGTTTCAGCTAGCTAATGTTAGCTAATGTTTAACAGCTGGCTGAATTTACTGTCCTGATCTGTCCAGCCAACGTTTTCATAAAATCCCACGATCATTTCAACAATTTGTGTGTCTGCTGCATTGGCTGCTAGTTTTCAAGGACGATTGTGCTTTCTGTAACGTTAGTAACGTAACGTTAGCGCTCAGGTAACTTGTTTTTTCAGTATGAGGTTGACTATAAATGGAGAGAAGACACTGGATGAGCTCGTTTTTTAAAAGCATTTTTAGCAAGCTTTGAAAGTGGGTCGTAACTTATGATAGGCTCTGATAGGGTCGCAGGGAAACAACTAGCCTCTAACAACAGTATTGAACTGGATTGTACTTTGAAGTTGTGGCCAGTGGCAAATCTGTATCATATGCTTTCTGACATGTTGTCAAGACGTCGGTTAATTTGTACACGATGCCCTGGTGGTGTGTGTACTTGCCACGGACTAGCAGCATGCTTGTAATTTAGAGCAAAGGCTAAATTATTATGACACAGTGATGCAAGAGGCCATCTTTGTTTACATTTGTCACAGATAAACATGGTTACGTCTGGGTTATTATTTTGAAGAGCTATGTCTGTAACTTCTTGAAAATCCAGTTTAAAGTCAGATGCACTGTAGATGTGGGTGAGACACACATTGTGACGGCTTATATGACCTCTGGCACCATCTCTGGTGTTTCTTTTGTCTTCTATGGTGTGTTTTGACATTGTGTAGAAAATACAGTAGCCTAATCAATAAGTTTACCAGCTTGTATTATGAATAATGTGGTAGACAGTTGATTATATGTGTAGTAAAATATTTTCATCCAGGTATTAAAATGTCACCTCATTCATTTATAACCTATTTTAGTAATGTGGAAACAAAGCAGATGACTTTACTCCCTGCAGGAACGGGACTCTTTAAATTGTACTGGATCTCTACTGTTATTTATGTATTGCCTGAAACAGATTACCTATTTTAGGTGGCAGTAGCTTTTGATGCTATAATTTGTCTGTATTTATGTCCCTTTTCTCTTCTATGTTGCCCTGGAACAAAAAAACATTCAACAGCACAGTAAGTACTCATCCTTTCTGTCAGTATATCTGTTTCTATCTGTGTCTCTCCTCATTTGTGACTGTGGTGTGGGTGTATCATTTTCAAATCTTTACTATCATCTTTTTTTCTGGTGTATTTTAGACATCAGTACTTTTTATAATGGGATTCACAATACAGATTTTACTATTTCACCATGGTAGTTATTGTATAGTTCTGTTCTACTGTACAACCAGCTTAAGATAAATGTCCAAACCATATAAAGTCTCTGGTCCAAACTATATTTTGTCCCTGTGTGTGTATCTGTACAGCATTTCTGGGGTCCAGTAGCAAACTGGGGTCTTCCTATAGCCGCCATCACAGATATGAAGAAGAGTCCTGAGATTATCAGTGGCAGGATGACCTTTGGTAAGACACACAGACACATGCACTGGTGGCACACACCATCACTGTGTTAGGGTTGTAATTTTTACTTTATCTCAGGGCTACTTTTGTAAGTAAACTGCAGCTGCAGTTCTTATTAGTCACTTTGGATATTTCTTGTCACTGTCCCTTTTCTATGTTACATTCTGAATGAGAGACCTTTTACTTTGGTCTCGAAGGAACAGAAAAGCTGGCGGAAGAGTTTGTACTGGCCGTTAGGTCTGTACTGTAGTATTAGGTGTGTGCAGCCTTGGAGAAGGGGGTTAATGTCTGTGTTGGAATTGGGATTTGCTTAAAGATTTCATCTATTGATCTGTAATGTTTTTTTATATATGAAACATTTGTACTATTGATTACTTTATAATTTTTTTTGTGAGCAATAAGGCTAGCCTAGGTGACACATTTATGTTACATATTTGAGCAGTAATAAGAAGTGTCCAGCAGTAAGTGGTTTATAAGAAGACAGTGCTGTAATAAACTATTGCCTGTGTGTTCTCTCCCTCCTCTCAGCACTGTCCTGCTATTCACTGCTCTTCATGAGGTTCGCCTACAAGGTGCAGCCACGCAACTGGCTACTGTTTGCTTGCCATTTGACCAATGAGGCAGCACAGCTAATCCAGGGAAGTCGTCTCATCAAATACAAGTAAGCAATATGTGTTTTTCTGTCATTGTGAACTGATCATGTATTGTGATAAGCCTTGCCATTTTCAGGATTTCTATTCTATATTTCCCCAAACATGGTAGCTTCATGTCATGGTCTACAGTTTTCATTTACCTGTCCATAGAAAAATCTCAACCTGTTGGTCATAATTCCACTTCAGCTTCTGTGCAAGGCTTAAGAAATATTAGTGATGTTATGTAGGTGGCTATTATATTATAACATAATTATACCATTACTATTATACCATTTGCTTTTTCATGAAGCTTGTGTGTTTAAAAACTGGTTCATTTTCATGCTCCTTTTTTTTGCATGTTTTTTGTGATGAAAATAGTGACCAAAGATATTAGTGTCTTCCAGTTATTTTCAACCTGGTCCTTATTTTGCCACCATGACTTTTTTCATTGATGACTTAATTGAAGCGTAAAGAGCAATGTTATCAAAGTGAAACAGTGACATGCCTTCAGCACCTGATATGATATAAGACCTAGGTTAAAATAGCTGAAAGTATCTTTTAAATTAAGGTTGTGGTATAAAACAGAATTGTATGCACTCTTGACTGTTTCAGCATGGAGAAGAAGATGAGGTCTTAGTGGCAGCGAGAAGCAGATGCAGAATGTGGCACCACGCTGCTTCAACAGACACCTAAACCTGGACATCAAAACCCATGCATCCAAACATCTTATCTAATTATTCAAACCCTGGCACTTCCACCATTTTTTAACCTGTTGTTACAATGATTGATCATCCTCATGAAGTTTTAGTCAATTTATTACTACACAACAGATGCTTTCCTCCAAGAAATAAGGTCAACTGCTGTGCTTCATTTTTTAAGATTTTTACATAACACACAAAAATATAATTTGGATGAATGTACACTCAACTAACCAGACTGACAGTTAGAAGCCTTGCATACTGGATCCACTGGCTGTTGCACACTTTGAAACTAGGCTAAAGCGATCCTTGTTCACCAATAATCTCATTTCAGGGCGTCAGCATTAATATTTTTATTACTTTCATAACTGCTTAGTAATTAAAATATTAAAGATATTAGATAACTTAGTCTGAGTTCAGTTTGTGCAAATATGTCCACACCAAGGTACATTATCACTGGCTAGGCATTTTGATTTTTTAAAATTATGTACCTTTGCTTACACAGAGGACACACAGAGAGCTAGACTTTTTGTTTGTTGTGCCCTGGAGCAAGATATTATGCTGTACAATAAACAAAACAGTATGTATGAGGATCCAATTTGACATGTTTTTATTACAGTATAATAAACAATGATTATTAAACAAATGTTTAAATCATACAAAATAAATACTTATGTATTTTTATGTGGTGACGCTGCCCACACTGTAAAGCTGTATAATTTGGCTGAGACTGTCTAGGTTATAAACCTCCATGATTGGGCAAAGCAAGCTGCTTCTGTCAGTGCTGATCAAACATGTACTGTATGTTGTTGTCATGTGTCATTCACATTAATTTATTGTCATTGTATAATTAACATCATTTTTCCCTGATTAATGATTTGATTTCCTGGGTTTGTTAAAATAAACTGGCTATAACCAATTTAAACACAGTTCAGTGAGTGAGTTATTTATTTGCAAAGATTGTTTTTCATGAAGTTCAGCTTTGCAACTGCAGTTTTCATTTGATTCTTGTTTGTCTCAAACGGTCATTGTTGGGTATCAGGTAACCTTTACAATGTCACATATTTCACCATGGTAATGTCAAGGAGGCCGCTGATCCGTATTTACACTCAACACTTTGCTCTGCAACCTAATGCCCTTGTTAAATGAACACTAAACACATCTTTTCAACAAAGTTACAAAGTGCAAATAAAAGTAACTGGAAATGAATGGGGGTTAATAAATATGTTTCATGTTTTATATATACACCCTAGCTTTTAAGGTTTTATGTGAAAACAATTGTTCAGAGCTGTATGAATATATTAAACTTGTTTATTTCACCATCATTTTCTGCAAATTAAACAAATAGGATCCAATCAACATCGTCAAAACCAGTGATGGAAATAGGATTCAGATCCTTTACTTAAATAAAAGTAGTAATATAACAAAGTAAAAATACTCCATTAAGTAAAAGTTCTGCATTCACATTTTTACTTAAGTGCTCATTATGCTGAAAATATCCTTTCAGAATGTTATACTGTATGATACTGATGCACTAACTTGGATAAGCAGCATTTTAATGTTGTCATTTGTTGAGCTGAAGCTAATTTGAACTTCTTTATATGCTGTTGCATAGTTGCATCTATAACTATGCATCATATTGTATACTAGTAAGTAGTAAATTAATTTATTACATTCCACCACTTGTCATAACTGATATCTTGGAGACACACAAATGTTCAAGGTTCAAGTAAATAAAATTTAAATGAAGCTCAAATACTTTTTTAATAATACTAATACTGACTTACTGGGCAAAAATGGAAATTATTGTTTGAATTTTGACAGAGCGCCGATGGGGAAATAATGAGATAAACTGACATTGAAAGAGATAACCTAACTAATTCCAGGAGATGGCAGTAGTGCAATAAAACGGCCCTAGTTGCAGTTAAGCTACAAAGAAGACCAACATGGCGTCCCTCAGCAGTGACGAGTGGAGAGCTATCTGCGATAAATTCACCAACGCCCAAAACCTAACTGATGTAGAATCACGAAAGGACCCAGAAAGTGACCCGTTTCGCTCCAAATACAAGGCCAGGGAGCTCCTCAGAGAGATATACTGCTCGCTGAAGAGTTTCGAGGCCGGCGAAGGGGAAGAGGACAGCGGCGGAGAGAGCGGCGACCAGCGGCAGACAGAACTGCCGGTGGACGGGCAGAGGGAGGACCTGTTCGGTCAGGGCTTCAGCGGCGACTCTCCAGCCGGGCTGCGGGCCGCTAAACTCGGGGCTGTGGAGTACTATCTGGGCGTCAACCATGTCGACACAGAGGAGCTATCAGCCGGGCAGGAGCATCTGATGAACTGCATGAAACAGCTGGAGAGATGTAGAGTGTCGTCCGAGAATGTGTCGCTGTTTATCCATGTCAGGGTAACGTCGACGTTATAACTTAACTACCTTTTTAATAATGTAATAAAGCTAGCTGTCCGTTAGCTGTCAATATTCTCAGACGTTCCAGCAGAAGTCGTCTACAAACAGGCTATGGCTATTAACGTCAAGCTCAACCAACATTTCTAGATAAAAAATAATGTTGAAATATATGATGGATTGTGAGTGAGATGCTGCTACGAAGCAACCACCGCGAACTAATTGACTATACTATTGTACGCCTGTGGGAAGCAGTTTGTACCAACACTCTCCATAATTATAAACAAGAACCACAGTCCATCATATCCATCTGATTTAATATAAAGCCAAACAGAGTAAATCATGTATTGTCTGTTTGTGTTATCAGAACCAGTTGGGCATCCTTTGGGCAGGCCGGGATGAGACGGAGACGGCTCAGGGATTCCTTGAAACAGCAGAATCCATCTACCAATCTTATATGAAGGAGGTAAGGTTGATTTCCTGTGCGACTGTTTACTTGAAGCTACTGGTACATTGACTGATTGATGACGTGGCAGGAGATACAGTAGCAGAAGAAAACCATCACTGCTACTTGAGGAGTGTGGATACAGACAAACTGTTTTCCTCCCAGGTTACTGTCTGACTGATTAAATAGCTGCTTTATTGCCTCACAACTTGTCTGTCATCTGGCTATTATGATCATGACACTTGATAGGGTGCACTGTGTTGAGTGGTAATTTGAGATTTTGCACACTTATTAATCATCAGTTTGCTTCACCATCAACAGTTGGAGTGTCACATAACCACAATCTACATGTCTGTCAGGAGCCAAGGCGGAGCATTGCATTGTTGTATTTTTAATAGAAAGTTGTGTACACGCCATTGACATTGCATCGTTCTGCATTCTCTGATTTGAGGGCGCTACATTATGCTTAAAATGTATTCCTACTCTCAAATTAAGATGCAATGTGAATACAGTGCACTGACACAGAAGTGAAGTGTTAGTATCTTGCACCAAAGGAGGACAAGATTGTGGAGCCGACATGGCTGCGTTTTAAATATACAATGGTCCAATCCTCTTCATCAGCAGCCGTGGTTGTTGTGATTTCTTTCTCTCTCGTTTTTTTCAGGATGGGAGTCCTCCCACTGATATGTCAGAGTACTTTACTACTGAGGAGAAGCTCCTGACACATCAGGAAAGGACCAAGAGGTAGCTTGTGAACTTAAACATCCCCATACACATATGTACATTTACAGACTTCCTACATGTTTATTTTAATACTGTTGTCACAAGGTTAGCGTGATAGTAGTCATTCATACAGCAAACCCTTTTTATGTTTTTCTACTATGCTCTGCCTTCCCCATATACCCATTCTCCCATTCACTCTCCAACTTTACTTTCTCAGGTTTGAGTTGGCCTACACCCATACCATGTACTACCTTGCTCAAGTCTATAAAAACCTTGGTGAGTCGGCTCTTGTTTCAATCAAATAAACAGAACACTATACTGTATATTCATTGGCTTGTGTAAATTACATACTCAAAAACACATGTAAACCTTAATTCAATAGTATTTTAACAGATATAGAGAACTTAAATTTCTCTATGATCCATTAACATCCGTTTTTATCTAATAAGGAGTCTTTTGAAGTTGTGTCATATCCATCAGTATATGAGGCATCTATGAAGTCCGCTTCTGAATGGGATTCATATTTATCTATGTGAATATAATGAAACTGAGTCTTGTTATGTTAATGTATTGCTCTGTTTGATGATAGTAATAATAACTGTAGTGTTTTGTCTCTCAGGTCAAACTGAGCGTGCTGCCACCTACTGCCACACTACCCTGCAGAGACAGTTACAGTTAAATCAGTTCAGTCCAATGGAGTGGGCTCTGAACGCTGCTACACTATCACAGTATTACATCACTAAGGTAGGGCATAGATAAATATAAATTGATTGAAAACAATTGATTTAAAACCTCACATCTAAAATAAGTTTGCATGTTATCGTCCAAAATGGTTTAATCTATTTAAAGAAAATAAATCAGTTTTGCCTTGCTTTTTACACATTTTTCACCAACCAAAAGTGTCTTTGTGGTTCAAGGGCTGTCACAGTAGTTTGTTTTCAATATCAGTAATGAGAGGGGCGTGTGTGTTTTGTAGGGCCGGTACATGGAGGGTAGACATTGCCTCTCAGCAGCTACTGTCATATCAGGTTTGGCAGGAGAGGTTCCTTCTGAGGCCGCAGCACAGGAGAGTGAGTATCTGTCTAAGTCTTTAATTGATATACTGTACATGTCAAAGTAAGAATACTAATTTGCTTATTTCCTTTGTATTCTGTTGCCCTTGTCAACTACAGTGAGTCAGACCGGAGAGAACAAAACTGTGTAGCAAAGCATTGCAACAGTTGTGCAACCAATCCTTCCTTCCATTCCTCAGTTATTCCCTCCATTCCTCTATCTGACTCCTTCCCCCTCACTCTCACTTCATCCAGATATATCTATCAATGCTTCTCACTCTCCTGGCAAATCTTAACATCTTATTCCTACTTGTGTCCGACCCAGGTGAGACAGAGAGTGAGCGCAGGGAACAGCTCAGACAGAAGAGAGCAGAGATTGCGAGATGTTGGATCAAATACTGTCTCAACCTCCTGCAGGACGCTAAGAAGCTGTTAGAGGTACCTCATGGTTGTATATGTGTGGCTGTGGGTGTTTTATAAAATCTTCAAAAGTCATGTGACTGAAGTCGACACCTCTCATATGAACAGTTATAGCCACCATGGCTGAAGGAAAGAGCACCACCCATAAAAACTTCAACTTTATCAGCAGAAAACCCAAAGAAAAATAAGTTTGCACCAAAGATGATGCCTAAATAAAATAATTTTAAGGGTTATCACTGAACTTGTCTGTTTTTGCTACGGCCAAACCTTGATGTGCTTGTTGGTTCATACAGAGTATCTATATATCTGTGTGTTTACCTACCGAAGTTTCTGTTTACATGTCCACATGCTTGTGTGTGTCTGGGCTTAAATTTATATAATTGTGTTGTGTGTGTCTTTTAAAATGTGCTTCTTTGTGTGTTTGTAACCAGGACAACATTGGGGAGCTGGATACTGATCGTCAAGAAGAGTTGAAGAGAGCGAGAAGAGTTGGGGAGGGGGAGGAGGAGGAGGAGGGCAGGAAGAGTGCTTTGCTATTTGGCGCTGAAGACACCTTCGACTCCATTGCTAGCCTGGAAGAGAAGGTGTATATACTGCGTCTGATACTACTGCTAGTGCTACTAGTAGCTTTTTGTTATAATTATTAGTGTTCCCATCAGTGTTGTACTGCTACTTGTGATCAAAAATCACCATGATCTCTGTGTCAGTAGCAGCAGAAGTGCTTCCCTTCATTGATAATACGTTATAACGGTAGTTCTTTTTTTTATATCATGTTTTAGTAATCCAAGATCTATCTGACAATAAATACAGATTTTTTTTTAAAGATTACTGTATCAACAGAGGGCGCCATTGTAGTACATGAGCTCAAACTCTCTGCTCTCTGTTTTCCAGGTGAGCTGTTTGCTACCACTGGACTTCACTGAGGCCAGAGCTGTATTTCTGGTGGGACAGAATTATGTCACACAGGTATTCACATACACACACACACACACACACACTAAAACTGGGTTGGACACTCATATCATCAACTTAGACGTTCTTATACAAGTAAACAGACACACACAGCAACAGTGGAGCACAGTTTAATTATCCCATCTAGCTAAGTTACCATTCCAGTAGATAAGTGAATATTAAAATTAAGTTAATAAGAAAAATCATGCTATGCGATGAAAACAGATGTTTTTTAACTTTGGCATTTATGTTCACCTGTCAGCACAGTTTGTGGACTGTGAAGCCCATTGAGATATTGTACATCATATTGGGCTGTACAAATAAACTTGACTGGACTTGACTTGCCACATCAACCAAGCAGCTACAGATGTTTTCTGTTCTGGACTGCACTGCACTGGTGCCACTTTACTGTTCCTAAATGCCTTAACGATATTGTCGTCTTAAGCATTCACCTCAAGAAGCAAATTTACACCAGAATGTCATGAATATGATGTTATTCTGTATATGATGTTAAGATGGTATTAACGACAGAGTTGCCCCTCAGAAGAAGTTTGTATTGAAGGCCAATGAGAGAAGTTGTGTAAACATAGCAAACTGTCTCTCCATCCTTTCACTCACTCTTGCAGGCCAAGGAGTACTTTCAGATGGACGGCTATGTGACCGACCACATAGAGATCTTGCAGGATCACAGTGCTCTGTTCCTCGGCCTGGCTTTCTTTGAAGAGGACCTGGAGCGGCGCTGCAAAATGCACAAACGACGAGTTGACATGCTAGAGCCAGTCTGCATTGGTACTTTGCTAACTTTGTTTTTTTTCTTCTTTTGAAGAAACATTTGTCTCTTTTGAATATTTTCATAAGATCGAGTACAGTAGAAAAAGATGAAACAGAATAACTTGTCAATGTTCAACCTGAATGTCCATGCAAGGTGACATAATTGATTAAGTCTGGCTTTCTCTGACTCTCTATATTTCTCTACAGAGTTGAACGCCAAGTACTACCTATTGATCCGCAGACAGTTGATGTTTGAGTTGGCTGAGATTTACAATGAAATGATGGACCTGAAACTGACGCTGGCCAACCGACAAGCAGATACACAGTCTCTAGATAACCACACCATTAAGAAATTCAACCATCTCTGCTCTGCCTCTGCCAAGTGAGTGTGTGTGTGTGTGGATGGACATACCCATGTGTGTCTGTGCATCTATATTTATTCAATCAAAATTATTTAAAATCCTCTGTTCTCCTTTCCAGATACTTCCAGATGTTCCTAGACTCTCTGTGTTCTCCAGAGGGGAAGCTTCCGGAACACCTGGAGGAGGAGGTGCTCAGACCGGCTCTGGTGGCCCGCTTCAGAGTGGCCCGACTCTACAGCCGGCTGATCTGCTCTTCACCCTCTGATCAGCTGGACAACCTCAACAAGTCTCTGGAAAACTACAAGTATGATGATATATTTTTAAATTTATGGTGATGCATCCAAACACTTTCTGGGTTGCATATTTGAAAGATGTGCTCTAAACAGGAGTAATTTATAGTATGGCAGTAGTAGGTTGACAGTAGTAGGTTGACATTAACATAGAAGCATAAGGAAAACAGAATGAAAGACAGGTGTATTTGGTGGAATAGAAAGTTGAAGTTAATGGAATAGGGGGGTGTTCTCTACAGTCTACATGCTCCCAGCTGCCATCTTGTTTATCTGTATAATGTGTTAACCATCACTTTCATCCTCCACCTGTTGTCTAGATACGTGGCGCAGTATTGTGAGGGCCACCCTGAGGCAGCAGCCGCTGTGGAGACGGAGCTGGAGCTGAGTAAGGAGATGGTCGGCCTGCTGCCTCTCAAAATCAACCGCCTCAAAGCAAGGATGGCTGCAAACAACTGAAGGATGCCACGGTTCACTGACTTGGCTTGTTGGTTGACTAATAGTGTAAAATTCTAATTAGCCAGTCGGTCTAAATTTACCACCTTACAGTCAATGGACCTTCCCAACAATTAGACAAACTGGATGGCAGCTTGACTGACTGTCTTGCTTATTTGTATTGGTGATGGCTTTTTTCTGTGCAGTGGACATGCTGCTTTCCCAAGTCCTTTGAACACATTACATGCTGTACATATGTGCTCTCCTCTGTGTAGTAGAAAATGTGTGGTCAGTTTACTTTTAATTAAGATAGTACAGAAAATATACTGTCTTCAAAATTAATATGAAATATCTTTATCATAGTACTATGAAATAATTGAGTGGTTGATGATCTCTTTATATTTTCAACACTTTGAATTGAATGTGAATTGCCCCATTGCTGTTTGTGTAAATCGATGCTTTGTTCCAAACCAGAGTGGTGTAAAGAAGTCTTTGTAGGTTTATGTCAGACTAAGAGTGGGCCCCCGTTATATCCTTATGGCAGATATGTACATAAAAGATTCTTTTTAAATTTTACTATTCAGGTCTTCTGTGACCCTAGTCATGTCAATTTTATTTATATAGCCCAATATCACAAATCACAATTTGCCTCAAGGGGCTTCACAATCTGTACAGCATACAACACCCTCTGTTCTTAGACCCTCGCTTCAATTGAGGAAAAACTCCCCAAAAAATTCTTTAATGGGGAAAAAATGGAAGAAACCTCAGGAAGTGCAACAGAGGAGGGGTCCCTTTCCTAGGATGCAATAGATGTGTGTACAGAATAGATTCACAACAGAAAATCATACGCTTATCATGACAAAATGTAGATTGTAAAACATAAGTGAAGAGGATAGGTCCAAGAGGACAACTGAGCAACTTCAGGTGTCTCCCACTAAGTAGGATCTGAGCCACACTACCTCCTCTCCACCATTGAGGAGCCTGGAAAGAGGACAGGCCACGCAAACACAGACGAGGACAACAGCATTCAGACAGAGAGCACAGCTTGGCAGCTTAAGTAAGGAAGGATAAATAGCCTACTAATTGAAAGTTAAAGCAAACATGAGTTTTCAACTTAAATTTAAAAAGTCTTGTCTCATTCACACTTGTTTTCTATTGTTAATCATATTGGTTTTTCTTTAATGTGTCTTTATTTGCTGGAAAGCACTTCAGCACACTGAAATGCTGTTACTTCAGCTATTTTATGCCTGATGGTGAAACAAATGTTAAGGCCTATAACCAAGGTTCGTGTAACCATGCAAATAACAGTAGGCAGCCAGAGGTACAGATAGCAGAGTGGATCCAGATTGTACTACTAACAGGTTGCTGTTGCTCCTTAGAACTGGGATGCTTTCTCTGCAAATCGTCAGAACTGAACAGAAACAAGCATCCCGTTGACAGTCAGTTAAGTGGACTTGACCACACTGATGCTGGTTTATTAGATATCATAATCTGCATGATGCCAGCTTCACCTGTGTACTTTCTTCCTGTCTTGGGGGAATCAAAATGTCAATGTTTTATGTACGATATATGCTTTATGTAATTATAATAAACTCATGAAGTAATGCACACTTGTGTCACAATACCAATATGTGCTTTTTACTTGCAATGTTCCGCAGTCTTTTCTCTCGTATTTCTCCATATAACAGAAGCACCAAGTTGATTTAATGACTGTGGGTCCCTGAGTAAAAGGCTGAAATTGTCTCAGTTTGCGGCACAGGTGAGTTTAAGAACCTTTTTTCCCAGTCTATTAAATTGTTTAATGCAGAGAAGTGTCTGAAACTGTGTCTATTAAAACCAAATCTCTTAAACTGACTGTGACAATGTGATGGTGTTCTATAAAAGTTATAGTATATGTCAGCTTACATGTTTCTGTCAATTACGTCTTAATCTCCCACAGTTGTGTCCTGCATGTATTGCCACAGTGTTACATACATTCAGCAAATTGTGTAATTGAGTAAAAACAGCATACACGTGTTAAAGCTGGCAAAGATATAGGGACATTTCATATTAATAGTAAAAAGTCCTGAGCAAAGAACCTCAATAACTGTCCATGTGAGGGCCCTGATTTGAGAACTGTTGGATTAGATTAGAGTATTGAAAATATCTGAATTCAGTTACATGTTTTTGTAAGGGGAAGCATTGGCAACAGGGGTAAGATGTGTGAACTGACGTGTGAACTGACGTGACCGATTTCCAGCTAACCATGAGACCATACAACTTTGGTCTACCCTATTCTAGTTCCTCTCCGAGGGCATTATGGCTTTGTGGTGAAGCTGTAGTGTCTCTGATCTATTGGGTAGATACTTGGCCAAGTTTGGTGACAGGATTGGATATACCGGTGTCAAAGGAGAAACTGTAACAAATGAGTGGAGAAATATAGTTAATGCAGGTGCTTCCATACATACACTTAATCCTTTATTACAGTAGCTTCTCCATCGAGACATTAGAAATGTGTGACAAAGTTTTACAAATATATTTGAATACCCTCCCCCAAAACACACACACACACACACACACAGGCATGCAAGTCAAAATACTGGTTGTGACGTAAATTGCAGTTTGTTATTTAACATTATTTGTGGCTTCTTCATGCAATGAAAACGATTTCAATGCATCAAAACATGCACTTCCTGCTTTCATTTATGCTCCTACTAACTCTCCTGATGTTTGTCAAAACGAGAATTGACATACCGGCTCAGCAAAAGACACTTGAAACCAATTTGCTGTCAATGAGAACTTGCCACCATTACACAGAATACACATATAGATTCACAGTAAGTGTAAGATTACTTTCATATTCATATTTGTATATCTAAACAGAATATAAAGTAAAACTCCTGGAAGGTTTTTGTAGATTTTATAGCATTTTGTAGATGTTTTTTTTAATCAAGTGCCTAGAATAGCTGCAGATGTGCCTGCTGTTGATGGTTACAATTCACATCATCACAACATCAAGTTATGAAGAAGTATGTGAAGCACAGACCTGAAGTGGGTTCAAAATAAAATTACTTTAAAACTTTAAACATCTCATCCCATTGGATGAATTTAAACTTTGAATTTTTAATTTTGCTTCTGATGCTGTTTGTATACGTGCTTGTGTGTCTTGTGTATTTCTTCTGCAGTACTCAAGCTTCTCTTACAAGACAGATCTAGATCTCAATGAGATTACCTTCAATTCAATAATAATTATAAAAATGATATAATGATAATAATGCTCCAGATGAAAATGCTCACATATATTTTCTTCACAGTTTCTCAATTCCCAGCACTAGAAACAAAAGATACATGACGTAGGTAAGCCGGAAATACACTCACAGGGTGTTGTTAAACCGTTACATCCTGATTTACACTCCTAGGAACAGACACAAGTTCCGTACAGTTGTCCAAATACATCTATAGTGTGTTTCTTTAAAGAAAAACTGATTACATTAGCTTATTGTGGCTATCAGTCACTGCTCCACTTCCCCCTCACAACGGTCTCTGTAGTGTCCAGATAAGTCTTGTGTTTTCATTGTCACTTTGGCCTGCTGTAGTCTGGTGAAATGGTCCTGTTGTGTTTGCATGCTGGTATATGATAATGGTTGTGTGCGTGTTTACCGTGTTTCTGAGAGTGTGAAAATAGTGCTGCCTCTACTGCCATAAACTCTGGTTACTCAGACAATTGACTTGAATCCCACATAATGTGAAAAGGGGTGGGGATGGAAACCAAGCTGACTATAAAAGCTGACTTTTTATAGATGCAGTAGCATACTGGCTGCTGCAGGGAAACACATATATAGCTAACGTAATATATCAGATATTAGTGATTGTATAGGCATTGTAGTGTTTTAAATTGCATTGACTGGAGACATGTGTGTGCAGTGATGTGTGTAAGTGGTAATATGTGCCTCATAAATATGTCACTTACAGTATCTGTGTGTATGTGTGTGTGTGTGTGTGTGTGTGGAGGCGAGGCTGGGAAGGCTATTGTGTCATTTTCTGAGGGAAAATGATAGCAACTGATGTTACCACTTCCTGCAGCATCATTCCGATGTGTCAGCTGAAACAAACTGTTCTCTCTCTCTGGGTCTTATTTCTATCTGACGCAGACAAGATATAAGCACAAGTGCACAGAGACACAGAAGAAGAAGAGGAAGAGGAGTAAGAAGGACACAATGACAGTAAAAACGAAGAATGCAGTATTCAGCCCACAGAGCCACCTCTGCCTCTTTTGTACAAGAACTCAACAAATATTTAACAGAATGCTGACAGTAACATGCACACGCACACGCACACACACAGGTCACTGGGTCAGACTGAACCAGAAAAAGGCCATCCAAGCATCATAAACCACAGTTTGTTATACACACAGTTGTATTTGTGCGTGGAAATAAATCAAGCGTAAAAGAGCTTTAAGACAGGACATTTAAAAAAGAGACGATGGAGAAATACCCAAACATTATAGATTTACTAATAATGAAAATCTGGTTTTGACTGGCTTTCATTTAATGCATCTCTCTAAAAAAAATAGTGTTAATTGAGTGTTAGTTTGGCTTGTGTACCATAAAGAAAAGCTGGGCTATGCAGCATTACTACACCCTTTGAGAAATATTGAGGGATGCAGTGAGATGGTGTGAGATTAAAACCTCACACGTTATCTTATCTTAAACAGCTCTAGTACCTGATGAAACAAACACTCATTAACACGTCAGCAGACTTAACCCTGCAGACTGCTAAAACCAACAAAACTTTGTTTCACATTTAAATCTAGTTTAGACAGTTTTTTTCAATATGATGTCAAGAAGAAAAGTAAAACATTGTGTTAAATAAATTGGAATTTTCTACTTAATGTTATGGTCCAGCTTAAAAATTGGGTTTGAATATTTAATTCATATAAAAGTTCTACAGAATATACATAATACATATCAGTCACTGTATACAGAGTGGATTTGTTTTCTAATGATGACACCACTGAGTGGGTAATTTAAAGAAGTACTGAGGTTGTGAAGAGATGTTCAAGCTACCCTTTACCACTTTGAAATTATAACTCCCTTTTTTGTTTTGTTGTCTATCCATTTTCATTGTGATCACACAACCGAACTTCATCTGCCTGAGGCACCGGTCTGGGACACACCAGGTGTCGACACTTGAAATGTCTCAACTTGTGTATACCAGCACAGTCTGACATCACACACAGATATACACAAACATGAGACAAGTGGTGGAGGAAGTATTTCAGTCTTCTACTAAAGTAAAAATAGCAGTGTGAGTCCTGCATTAAACATTTTACTTCAGTAAAAGCACAGAAGTATTAGCAGCAACATACTCAAAGTGTCAAAAGTAAATTAGCCTACTTATTATACCATATGATATAAAGAGTGTTATATTTATCATCTGTATAGTATTGGAATATACTGTATATCATTTCAAACACTGTTTGGGTAGTACATCATATTTTATAAGCTGAGCATATATTTTATGAGTAAAATTCTTTTTTGCAAAGTAACTAATAACCAAGGCAAATAAATGCACAGGAGTGGGGTAAAAAGTACAATATTTATCTCTGAAATGTAATGGCAGCAGAAAATGCTAATACTCAAATAAAGTACTAGTGCCTCAAAACTGTAATTAAGCACAGAACTTGAGTAAATGTACTTGATTACATTCAACCACCGACAAACACAAGCATGCGTACATACATCCGCAGGACATGTTGAGACACATGAAAGACACAAATACACACAGTGAAAAACAGGTGCAGACACACACACACACACGCACACACACACACACGCGCACACACACACACACACATCCAAACATTTACACATTGTGTAAACAGAAGACACAATGGCACTGTTCCGTAGGTATCTCAGGAGATGAAGCTGTTGCTGTGGAGTTTGGGGTCAAAGTATTTTAACCCTAAAAAGTGTTTGGGACCTGCAGTGACTCTCAGGCCAGGTACCAGCACATTCCCATATAACTGCTTTTCCCTGTGTTACCCACAGATGTTGACACAGTTATTGCTGCTGAATGATTATATTTCTCTGCCTCTGCCTCCTTTTTTCCTGTTTAGTCTTGTGAAGCTGGAAGAAAGCAAAGCTGGGTGAAACCACAACTAAAAGAAAGTAAAGGGGTGATACACAACCATACCTCTCTATCTCTCTCTCTCTCTCACACACACACACACACACACACACACGAAGAGAGCATAAATTGCTTGTTGCAATGAACAAATTCAATTGAACTGAACTGAATTCATGTTAAAGCAGAAGCTCTCAAAGATACTATCGTTTTCTTATCTCAGTACAAAATGAGCCCGCAGCCAATTAAGCCAAATTGTCGCTTCCTCTCGGTCGTTATGATTAGAAACACAGATTTAATCTTGGCTGGTATTGCCTCGGTCCAAGTGTGCAGTTACGTAAACACCGACCTGATCTCTGATATTTGAGGCAGCTAATGCAAAAGTTTCCACTGAGGATGTTCAGCCACTTTCTATACAAGAAGACTTCAGGAAACCATGACGCACTCAGAGGGCTGAGCTCTTTTAGGGGGAGTTTGACTGTCTGAGGCAGTTAATGCTTTTGCTTCACCACGCCAAGAAGCTTCATTTTGAAAAGGAGTGCCTTTATATTTTCTTGGTGTTTTGTTAAAGAAATACAAAGCTGAGGATGAAACTGATTCTGTTCTTCGTTATCTCCTGCCTCGCCTTACATAACGGAAAGGGTAAGTCGACAGTTTATTATTATTATTATAATAAAATACGTGTTACTACTTGTGGACTCTTGTTACGCAGCTCCAGGTCGCAGTAGACTTCATATGGACGTTTTTGAAAGACAGGTTGTTGTGAAAGTCAAATCATTTCACACCCTGACAGCTTAAGTGCTCTCCCGGGTCATCCACACAATAACAGAGCAGTGAGTGATCCAAACTGGGGTCTGAGGGCCATCTGTCGTCTTTGATTGACAAGCAAAATTAGGAACTGTTCCACTTCACTGGTATTTGATTGCCGTAAGTATCTATGACTCATTTGTTAACGCCAGGTTTCTCTGCCCTCACTGCTGGGGTGATGGTAGCCTACATTTCGCCACTTGTACAGTAGACCTCAGAAAACACAACTTTAAAGTTTAAATTTACACAATTAAAATATTTTGTTATGATGAGGAACAAGGGGCAACACTTTGAGGTTCATGAGGGAAAATATGTGGGAGTCCCTGCCTGGTCTAGTTCTTGTCAAATCAGAAAGAACAAAGGCGTTTCAGTTTCCGAGTTAAGTTTCGTTGTGGGTTGTTGAACACTTTGTACATCTAAGGGGGCTTTTTGGACTCTCACCATGGCACACGTAGGCCAGTGATGCTTTAATAAAGAAGAAGGAGTCTGCATGGGGAAACCCTAATAAATGAAAAAATAACAATCCTTTGATAAGCCTATGCTTTTGCTGAATTATGTCTGGTACTCAATGGTTTTAAATCAAGTAGTAGTATTGACTGTACTTAAAATGATTTATTAACCCTCAATATAATTTTTTCAAGGAATATATTAATGCAGGTTATAATCTTATTTAAAAGGGAAAAAAGCCTGTTGTTGGTTCCTCTATTCTGCTTGTAATTATTATATGTTTCCAATTACTATAGGACTAAATAAGAGCAGCAGCAGCACCTAGTGCTTGCTCATGGTGGGAATTATTGGGTCTCTGTAAATATAAAGAGTCGGTCTAGACCTGCTCTATTTGAAAAGTGCCCTGACATAACTTTGTTATGATATGGCGCTATAAAAATAAATCTGAATTGAATTGAATTGAATCAAGATTTTATTCACGAGGATTTAGGATTAAAATGAAATGATAAAATGACACCTTATTTTATTGTAGGAGTCACATGACATGCGCAACCAGTTTTACTGACACACAGGATGCAAGCTAGTTGTCACAGGAAACCACCCATCTAAGAGTGGCCAAATTTCACATAAAATGATATTGTCATAGCTATTAATATATAGCCTACTGTCAGATATTAATAGCGTATATGATAGATGGTGGTGGATTACCTTTGGCAGTGTGATGCAGAAATGACACACCAACTTTTCAGGAGGAAAACTTTTTTTTTCTTTTTTTTAACATTTAAAAATGCTTCCTCAGTGTTTAAGATTTTTCCAAGAGCCATTAAAAATTTTTTTTTAAAAGTTTTAAACAATGCCAAGAGCCCAACCGTGTGGACAAAACAGGAAGTAGGGATTTTGGCAGCACAGCACTTGTGCAAATTTTATTTGATGCAGCATTTATACATCCATAACAGGATCCCAACATCTGTCATCGAACATTCCAAATCCCCCAATCAGATGATTAACAAGAATTTTGTTTTGCATGAACTTTGCCTCACATAGGGGGACGGCTAATGCAGTAATGTCATCTTGCTTGCTGTAGCAATGAAACACTTGATAGCTGTCAGCTAGTTTCTTTACACTGGATAGTGGTGTAAAATAACTGTTAATGCTTTTAGCATCAGATAAGCGCCATGATCAACTTGCTGCAATGTGTTGAGAAAAAGCTGCAATGCTGTTACTTCCTATTCCAACACATTACTGAAGAAAATAAACCACTCTATCACCCATTAGGCCAACTGTCACTTTGCCCTGTTGCACAATAATGTTGTAATCTCCTAAAACACTCCAAACATGGAAATGTAAGTGCCACACTAAACTGATCCAGATGAGCAACCAGATGTTGCCCAAAAGACTCTTACTGAAGTGGGTGATTGCTGCATAAAATGTTGCATGAAAAAAGAAACATAAATGAAACATCAATGACCCGCTTTCTCTCTCTAGGAGCACCTACGACTGCTGTGTATAAGTTTGTGAGATGTAACCCTGAGGGCAACCAGGCCAACTGTGTGACTCAACAAAGTCCAGAAATGGCATGGAGTCCAGACCTACCAGCCAAACTGCCTGGTTCAACTGCACAGTATCTGTAAGTATGCATGTGTTTTGTGTGTGTGTGTGTGTGTGTGTGTATATATCTCTGTGAGAGTGTACAAGCTTAGGGTGTGATGCTTTCTTTGCTCTGTGAGTTGCTCAGAGTAAGGCGAGAGTGTTTTAGTAGAAGTGGGTTCACACAAAACGTGCATCTTTGTGATAACATGGTATACTGTTGTCAGATAAATGCAGACTTTAAATATAGGAATGCTGATGCTGCATTTGGATCTGTTACCTTGGCTTACACAACTCCAGCAACACAACCTCTGTCTGCGTGTATCTCTGTGTGTATTCATGTGTTGCGTTTGAGAGTGTATAAGTGTGAGGTAGGTGGCCAAGAAAAGCCAAAATAGAAGACAACGTGGAGGGATAAAGAAAGATAGAGGGACTGTCAGATTAAGGGCAGGGAGGTTAGAGCTGGAAAAACAACGACCTTAAGAGTCCCTGATCTATTTCATATGGTCACAGAGTACAGAAGCAGGAGTATAGAGAATTTAAAGCAGTAGATGTTGATCTATGGCCACATTTGTTTCACTTCCCCATAGTTTGAAATGAAGGTGAGGAATGTTTCTCTGCACTGAAAGATCATATACAGATCATTTAAATTTAAGATGATTTTAAGGCAGATTTTTGTATGGTATACACATGTCATGAGAAACTGTACAGTAGGGAAAATGGGGAATTTAGAGGTGGTATATGCAAAAAACTAAAAATACTTACAAACTCATTGTATCTAATGAGCTGTAAAGAGCAAAAATACAATGGAAACTTACATATTATCTCATATACACGTTGTCTTAATCCTGGTGTGTGTGTGTGTGTGTGTGTGTGTGTGTGTGAGATGAAGGGACTGCTTAGCTCAAAGTGTTTTCTGGGGGATGTGTACTGCAGACTCCAATAAAGAGGAAGTACAGTCAGTCCAGAGCATCTTGTGAAAACAGTCTACTAAGATCGATACAGTGTACTCTGATGACTCTAATGATGTTGGTGCAAATCTGATCATTGCATGACTTGCTTTTATGTTTCTGTCACATTTTCTGCTCTTTTTCTACTCTACACTGTGCATATACAGCATGTAGTTATATCAGTTATATCTTTGAAAATTAATCTCTTAGATGTCCTGTTGGCCTAGCAGTGCATGTAATGATGGCATTTGTGGTTTTAATATGACCAGGGTCATACTCTGCCATATGTCATCATGTCTGCTATCACCCTTTGTTGTTGACTTACTAAAAAAAATGCAAAACAAACCAAAAAGCAATAATATTTTAGATTATGTTTGTCTGTCTGTGATCCACCAGTTGGGGAGCGATCTGTCCACTTATTGTTCTACCCAATGCATGCTACAATAGGCTAAACCCTGCTGTGCCCTGTGAATGAACACTTTTCTAACTAATTCTTAATTAATAATTGCAGATTTTACTTGAATCCCGAAGGGAGGGTTCTTGAGCAATTGTTTTGAGCGTTAAAGCAAGTCAGTGAGGTTTCATTCAAAACTGAAATATTAAAGTATATTTGCTCAGCAGAGCTTGTATCTCCTTCAGTGCTATTCAACGGTCACCATAAGTTATACTTTGGATTGTTTTTCACAAAAGTCTCCATTACCATTTTGTTTGCACACGCTTTCATGCCTGTGCCTTACAGTAAATGGAAACGTATCAACATGTAGCCTCTTTTAAGCCAAATGGACTGAATCAGTCCATTTGTTTTTTTGTGTCAGTTTCTGTAAAAATTGGCTGGGCAGTTGTCAAACTGTGCTTCCATGTTGGTAATTTTGACCAAACATTTTGTTTTTTGTTATACTCACTCAGAAGCTGTACTGTGTGTCTAAGTACACACATACACTTAATATACATATACACACCTCACGCCCCCTTTGGCCTCTTGGGGGAGAAGTTCATCAGTTGTTCATTGCACCATGACCAACTTCTTCAAAATTTGATGGAGTCTCTGTCCAGATTGTTCTGTTTAACTTGAACTTCAAAACTGTGCCCTTCTGCAATTAAGGAGCCAGTAAAGAACTGTGTGTTTGTGTGTATGTTTGTGTGTGTGTGTTTAGCACATACGGTACGTGTGAAAGAATTTATGTTTTAATATGTGTGACTGCTGAGAAAGTTTGTATCACAGTCTTGGTTAGCCCTCAGTTTCCTCTTTTGGGGTTCCTCTTAACTGAAATCAATCCTATCAGTTAATGACCTTATATTTCAAAAAAGGAAATTAATGCCACAAATCATATTTTATTCAGCTGCAGTCCATCTACAATGTTGTTGAAATCACACAGTGTTTTGAATGGGCTTAATCAGCTGTAGCGTTATATGTATGTATATATGTACTATGCACATAAATAATGTACACTCCCAGATAACTGTATAAAAAACACTGGGTTAATACAAGAGACCCACAGAAAAACTCTGTTATAAAACACTGCTTCATATCTCATTTTCTGAAGCATATTTTCTGTATCTGTTTTGTACAGAAAGGTATAGAAAAGGTGGATGACAGAGATATTTGCTTTAGCGTCAATGGTATACTGTATGCTACTCCACTGACTGAGCCACTACCATCAAGTGATTTGACCAGTTTTGATTAGTAGGTCTGGTTGAAAGCCCAACTGAGAATTAGACGGCGTGGTTGCAAAGCTCCTATAAACAATTTTATAAATGATTTACGATTACAGAGCAGAGACACAAAGGACAAGAGAGGCGAGGAGTGCAGACGACAGAAGGTAGCAAGTGGAAATGATGGCTGGAGACAGAGTGAATGGAAGTGGAAAGCTCTGAAAATTAGCATTATTCTTATGGAATGTCTGTGTTGTTAGTCTGAGTCTTATCTGGCCTCCTACATCATTTCAGCAGCAGCCCTCCCCTTTTGCAGCTCATCTTGAACAGGAAGCCAGAGGGAAGTGCTGAGAGGAAGTGGGCTGTGACGCCTGGTGGGCTGCTGCTTCTGGTCTATTGTTTTGTGTCTGTGTATGTGCCACACTAGCTTGATACTCAAGTTTGAGAAGTACCAGATAACATAATATAGGATACAGTAACCTAGTAATTGATTAACTAATTTACTTCAACAACCCTTGAAAGACAGTCTGTCCACAAAGCAGAATATGATTGATTGATGAACGACTCAGTCAGCTCAAGTCAGGTTAAGTTAATGCTGTCTTGATTGTCTTAAAAACCAGGAGATCCACTATTTAGAAATCATAAGAGTAGAGTTACTCCAAAAAGGGTTTTACTTTAAACCCATCAGCAGTAGGAGGTTGAGAGTAAATTTATCCTACGAACTGTTTAAAGGCCCTGTACACACAGGTGTTTTCACTTAATCTGGCTAATTAGTCGTCTACTTGTTGGAGTTAGGCTGAGCTATGTTGGAATTACATGAGGTCACCAAACTTCATGAACCAATAAAAATGATGAAGGTGTAACGCAAAGCTAATAGGAGGGTCACACAGATGTCAATCAAGCACAGTCTGTGCACGCCCACACAGTCCTCAGACAAGGTCTAATCAGGCAAAGTGAAAACACCTGTGTGTGCCTTTAATCCTGTGACCATCTGCCTAATTGATGCACACCTGGTATTTATTAGCTGCTGTTTCCTAACACCTCTACCTGCTCCTGGTAATTGTTTGAAAGTTTCAACATGAGTAGTATCATTAGTATGAAAACACATAAACAAAGCAACACCCAACTCTGGACCTTTAAAGCCCCCCTTCACTCAAAAATGTGTTTTGGTTGTTGTTACTGTCACTGTGCCAAATGATATAACTGCAGTAGGGCTGCAATTTAAATATCAATTAATCTACCGATTATTTTCTCAATTAATCGTTTTGTCTATAAAATGTCAGAAAATTGTGAAAAATGCCCATTGTAACTTACCACAGCCCAAGGAGATGTATTCAATTGTCTTGTACAATCATATATGACAAAGAGAAGCATTAAATCCTCACATTTGAGAAGCAAATGTTCATTTCCTGTCTATCAGCTAATCAATTAATCAGTGTGGTTGTGTGAGTGTGACACAGAAAACTGTTTTTAAATTAATCTGCTGAAGGGAGAAAGTTTCTCTGTACTTACCTTAAATCTTAAGTTTAAGCCATGTACATATGAGGAAGTGTGATGTGAAAATGTGAAACCTCCAGCACACATACACTGAGAATGGACTGTACAGTGAAGTAGCAGACAACTTGCATCTAAAAGTTAAACTTTTGAAAGGAAAAAATTCTGGGTTTAAAATAAATGAGAAGAAGTAAATGTGCTTTTAAGAGTTTGTGAGTAGTTTATTGAACTTATTTTGTGGAAAAAAACATATCACAGACAAACAACCTGCCAAACTCCATCAACATTTTTCAATATCAGACTCTCATTCTGTTTCCAGAGAGGCAGAGCCTGTGGAGGATGAGAGTCCACTGAGGGAGGAGGAGGAAGAGGAGGAAGAGATGAAGGAGGAAGAGGAGGAAGAGATGAAGGAGGAAGATGAGGAGGAGATGCAGGAGGAAGAGGAGGAGGAGATGGAAGAAGAGGAAACGCCAATAATGAGTGAAGAGGGGGAGTCACCTGTGGATGTCACCGGTTCTGGAGATTATGAAGGCTCCTCAGATGAAGGTACACTCATGGCGGACTCGGTCTTTGTGAATGCTGAAAGTGAGACAGGCTCTGGGGAGTCCTGGACAGAGAAAGACATGGAGCTATACAAAGGTAATTTTTGGGGAAAATGTCTTGATTTCCATGGATTCAATAGTTTTCTAGGTCCTCCTTTTTTCTGCTCCATGTAGTCTGATCTGTCCTTGTTTTTTCTGCTTGTAGATGGGGATACGAAGGCCATGAAGCGGTTGTTCCCTAACAGGTCTCTGTATGCTGAGGAAAAACCCGCAGAGCAGGAGCTGAGAGAAGACCACCTTCTGCAGCTGTAGACTATGACCACACACACACACACAAGGCTAGCATCTATTTTATTTCCACCCTGTCTATTCAAATAGTAAAACAAATATTGCACTTTTGTTGGTCGTTCAGAGATTGACAAAGGCCAAATATATATTTTGTATTCTCAGTGCTATTGATAAGTTTTTTCTTCAGTGGCAAAAGAGCAACTGTAAACAATAAAAAAGTAGCTGAAAGAATGCATAAATGAGATACACATTTCTCACTCTGCTGCTGCTGCAGCTATAGTTCCAACAATGTTTGTTTTTTTAGCTATGAGGCCTGTGTTCCTTTAAGACACACAAAAACAAAGACTTATTTATATTATTTGATCCCTTTGTCTGAAATGTTGTGACACTTTACACTTACCCAGGAGGGTTATGCAACGTATTTTGGGAACCTCTGGTCTGCAAGGTTGAACAAGAGAATCTTGCAAGCCCAAACCCCTCAGGAATGGATTCACGTAATGTTAACCACTGTGAGCTGGAACATATTCAGAATATGTGTTGTGCATCTGCATGCATTTCAACATGTTCTATGCTGTCTAATTTGCATTTGAAATACTTCTATCAATAAAGGATTTATAACAACAGTATCCAATGGTGTTTTCAATATATTGTTTTCCAAACTTTTCTGCTATTTGTTATATCTAACTGTTTATTATCAGCTGGGTAATTTGTGAATCTCAGGATGAACGAGGTTTTAATGAGTTTATCCTCTCCTGAGATGCTTTATAGGTATGTCATTTCCTTTTTACATAGAAGTTGACTAAATTGACTTTATATATCTACTTTTCTAACATAAAGAGAATTTGTATATGTGTTGGTGTGTACATTTTACATTGTGTCATTACTGATAAAAAAGATGAATACGACATTTAAAGCAACAGTAGCACAAAGCCAACACAATAGATATTGTCTAAGCTCCTGATTTAAAACACAAAATATTTGCTCAATAAACAATACAATTAATGCACCGTACCAGAACAGCATGAACAAATGGTAAGCCACTACTTAAAGTCCAATAAAGCCTGAATAATTGTCAGGCTGATATTAGTTTATCACACATAGGCCTTTATTGCATCAGCATATACTGTATGTTGTAACAAGAGATTGCAGTAGAGAATTGCCAAAGATATGTGTGAGGAAATTTAGAAGCAGTGTCATCATTAGTTTGTCCACCAGAGAGCACCGATAAGCTTCATTTTCAACTGTAAAATGTCCCACTCAGTACATATTTTGGTCTCAATTTTTTAAATAACCAAATTGAACAGATCCCTATCAAAAATGTTTATGTTATGCATTTAATTTAAATACTATCAGCCAATATATCATGGGATTTTTTTTTCTAAAATACTGATGATTAGTTTCAGCTCAAAAAGTTTCAGTGTTCAGTGTTCAGTTCTCACTAGAATTAAGTAAGGGTCATAACATAATGAAATAATGAATTAAATAAAATAATTTGGTAATTTGATGTCTGCTCTCAAAGGTAATCCTGGGTTTGTTTCTGGATCAACCAGCAATGTTAATAACAAACTCACTTCATATGTTTTCTGATTATTATTATTATTATAATGTGAGTAGTGATTAGTGTGCCTGGTGTCTTCAGGGAAAATGCTAACCTGTGATTGCGTCCCATTTTAGTCCCCTGTCCCCGCCCACACACACATGACCCGGGTCACATGACGGTAAGCCTTGCTACTACCTCCTGGTTCATACCACAGACGGGCTACACAGAGCGAGGCTAGCTGTTAGCTTCAACTGTCTACACGGCCGAGATGGTGAGTGTAAAAACAAGCATCAGCTGTTCGGACTACACTGAAATGAACCGGGGTATTCATTCATAAAACCCCAGCATCGAGACGGACCCCCAGTTTCACCTGACAGTCGCTATTTAACATTTAAACCTGACAGGAAAGCTAGCATTAGCATCAGTACGAGGCCGTCTCGGCTTTCTCAATTATGTTTTTGGCTAGGCAACGGCCCCGGCAGCTTTGGTTAATGATGACAGCAACCGAGAGTGTTGATTAGTAATTGAAGTAATATTAGCTTGTTTATGTTTAGGTAACTGGAGTTGCAAGGGGGCTAAAAGAAATGTTAATGTTAGCTAACGTTGCTGGTTAGCACGATGTAACGTTCATGTGAAGTTGTACCGTATATCACATGCATGTTGAATTACAGCAACAACATAATTATTTTTATGTTTAAATTATGTGTTAGTTAAGGACACAATTGCAAGTTGATACCCACTGACTTTGATGTACACTGTTGCTGTGTTTGCCATGTTGTTTGCTCCTGTGTAGCTCATTATGTTGTTTTTAGGGTTTTTACTAGGAGTCTCCTATATTATAATATGCATCCAATTCAGTGAATCAAAACATCCCACTTGTGTCCAAGCAGTGATTGGGCTCTCCTGACATCTTGATGATTGAGCTGATTCCTCCGGATTTGCTGCTGCTGCTGCATGCTGAAGTCACAAAAGCTGAAGCATTTGTGACTTTGTGCCAGCTCAGGGGAAAATAATGTGGCTGTGCAGCTGGTGATGAGTGATTGAGTTAACTAGTGTTGAAATAACAGATGTTATCTTTCTACCAGAGTATGGATAGGGAGTAGCTGTGGGGATTTACATGGCGACAACTTCAGACTGTGTCCAGAGCACACCCGTCAGTCCCATTAATGTGCATAGATGTTAACTTGTTTGTGATTATTGCGGACAACTACATCCCATTGTCCACAGAGATGTGTGTTAACAAACAAATACACTCACTCAGTCTGTTTGTAGTTTGTAAGTGCCTGTAAACTAGAAAGCATGCAGCCTCAGTCCTGTCACAATTATGTATGCTGTCAGGCTGAAGACTCTGACTGACATTGTGTTTCAGTCTCTTAGATCAAGATAGCCACATATCATGTGATCATAAAAAAAATAGCAGTTCACACTTTTCGGGATTAATAGAGCAGGGAGCTTTTTCTTCAGTCCGCGGTACATCCTAATTTACTGTGAATAAAGGCTTAGTCTACTTATTATTAAGACAACCCACCAACTTAAGTTGACTATTTCTGTGTGCAATACACTGTTTTCTATGATAAACTTTGTGTTTTCAGAGTTTCCTAGGAGGTTTGTTTGGGCCGGTATGTGAAATTGATGTACTGCTGAACGATGCAGAGAACAGAAAGACGGCCGAGTTAAAGACAGAAGATGGGAAAGTGGAGAAACACTACCTGTTCTACGATGGAGAGTCTGTGTCTGGCAAGGTAAACTGAATACATTATTTATAAAGAGGGGTGCAGAGCTCCACAAGGTTCAGTAAGGGGCTCTTACACACATGAAGCATGATTAAAATTCGCTGTCATTTTATTTAGGCCTATTAGCTAACAGTACTCAGTCAGCAGATACTAGACTTCTTGGCCATACCCCAGTCAATTTTGGGATCCTCTCTTTAACTGAGCCCGGTGGGAAATTAAGTTTCTTTTGCTGTATGTGCAAGATTTGCTCAGACTTCAGGAGGAAGTGAAGCATCTATATTTAGGATCCATGAATGTATCCATTGATGTATCTGCTTTATTAAGTAATATCAAAGTCTACCCAATTCACTTTCTGAAGAGCTTAACCTGTTTGGACCAGCACCTGTACCAACTCTTAACAAAAATGTATGTAAATGCAGTACCAGCAGATATGTAATAACAAGGGAACGCAATTGTCAGGGATATTCTTTGCGTTCTCTAAAGAGAGGATATTGTAGTTATTTTCTGTCAAAATCAGATATATTGGTAAATTGGTAATATTGTCAAACTACCAGTCTGACAACATGCTTTTTGGTTCATATGATACATGATCTCATCAAATGTTTCCTCTCCAGGTGAATCTAAATGTGAAGCAGGGAGGAAAGCGACTGGAGCATCAGGGCATCCGCATCGAGTTTGTTGGACAGATAGGTGAGCTTGACTGAAGTAGAGTATTTATCACTCTGTTTTCCTGTCTTTTGTAAGAGGTATAAAATGTATGGTGAGTTATTTGTCATTTATGATTATGAAGAATGGTGCTGATGGATATATTCTGTTTAACACTTAAAACCTCTAAATTGCCTTTTGCAACTAGCTCCATGAAATATTTGAAATGCTAACTGAGTGCATTGGGCTTATAGCTGGAAAACGACTTGTGAACAGTAGGCTGTTGGCTTTCTCATGTGGCTAAAAGGTTTAACAGAGCATGTGGTCGTCATGTGCAACCTGCCATAGTGGAGCTAAACCCTCCTTCAGCTGTATTTTCAGTAGGAGGAGGGTAATGAGAGTAGTGTTTTGAAAGACTGGAATCCTGAAATAAAACTTGTGTGTAGTGTGTTTCAAACTGTGTTGAATTATACACCATGCAGACCACTCTAAATCCACTCTGCTTTTTTTCAGAGCTGTTCTCTGATAAGAGCAACACCCACGAGTTTGTGGACTTGGTGAAAGAGTTGGCTTTACCTGGAGAACTCACCCAGAACAGGAGCTACGACTTTGAGTTCATGCAGGTGGAGAAGCCCTATGAGTCCTATACTGGAGCCAATGTCAGGCTAAGGTATATTTATTATGCAGTTTAACATAAACTGCAGGTTCTATTATCGTATTAATCACATGGGGTGTGTTTGTGACCCATGTGTTTTTGTCCGACTTCATGTTTTTGATGGGAAGGGAATATCAGCATCTAGTGTCAGGGTTCAATCTTATGGCAGCAAATAGTCTGCAGGGGAGCTTTTCTCTCGTATTTTTGGTTATTTGGTTATAAGTAAAAATATCACACACAAATGTGACTATTTTATTAAGATTTTCTCTCTTAGTTTTGGGATTTTTTGTCAGATAGCATGACACACTTTAGGCCTCTGTTATTAATAAAATATCTTGGGAAACAGCCCAATGAAACTAAATTTGAATGAACAGTATATGAAAATTGCACCAACTAGTCAATCTGATAAAAACACATTCTTGGTTGTTTGAGTTGGGCATCTCTCCCACTCAATTTTCTGTCTTTTATTCCCCCGGCATAATTGATGTGGTTGTCACAGATTGATACAGTGGGGGATTATCTTTGGACGACAGCATGTTCTGCGTTGTTTCGGTCTGACTCTTGGTCTGTTTGTTCTTCTTGCAGGTATTTCCTCAGGGTGACAATAGTTCGTCGTCTGTCTGACTTAGTGAAGGAATACGAGCTGATTGTCCACCAGTTAGCCACCTACCCAGATGTCAACAACTCGATCAAGATGGAGGTCGGCATAGAAGACTGTCTGCACATTGAGTTTGAATACAACAAATCCAAGTAAGATCAATATCACTTTAACTTTTCTGTAGAAGTATTTACTGCTTCCTCATAAAACCCCAAATAGGACTTGCCCTTAAGTCAGTTTGAGCAGCTTCTCTTGATGTGTCTCTTTGTTAGATACCACCTTAAGGACGTGATTGTTGGGAAGATCTACTTCCTGCTGGTCAGGATCAAGATCCAACACATGGAGCTGCAGCTCATCAAGAAGGAGATAACAGGCATAGGTAAGAATCCAGTGTAGCCATGTGTAAAATGAAACTAACATGAATGTTAAATATGAATGATCCAGCAGCATGACTCTGTGCTAACTTTGTAGTTCATCACCTTTGAGGTTTCTCTAGCTGTAAAATGCTGTAGTTGGTTTACTCTTCTGTAAACTGATTAGGTCCCAATAAGAGCATAGAAACTTCTGTCTGCTCTGCTCCACTTTACTGTATCCTATCCTACTTAATGTAATTGTTGTCCTCCTTTTTCAGGTCCCAGCACTACCACAGAGACAGAGACGGTTGCAAAGTATGAGATCATGGATGGAGCTCCAGTTAAAGGAGAGTCAATCCCCATCAGACTCTTCCTGGCAGGTGAGTCCTCTCCTCTCGTCTCCTCTCCTCTCCTCTCCTCTTCCAGTTACAACATAAGAATATAGTAAGTAGACAATGAACTATTGGTAATATGTTGAGTTCTCATCTTCACCAGTTGCCATAATAGAACCTCATATCATCAGGTTGTCAGTTTCCCTGTTAAAATTCCTCTTCTTAAAACATTATAAATAGGCATATTGACCGACAGCGTATCACATCTTCTGTTTCCTTACAGGATATGACTTGACAGCAACCATGAGGGATGTCAACAAGAAGTTCTCTGTACGCTACTTCCTTAATCTGGTGCTGGTGGATGAAGAGGACAGAAGATACTTTAAACAACAGGTAACGTACTTGCATGCACAGCGATAGTATTCTGCATCAGTGAGCTGATATCTGTAACTGTTTCTCTGTCTATCCTCCAGGAAAGTTTTCCTTAAGACTATTCAAGTACACATACTATATACGTCCCTTCATTCAGTTCTTGTTTTTCTATTACATTGTTTCTCTGCTTTTGCATTTTAATTGGGATTACTGTAAGTATTTCATTTATTTATTCCTCTGCCTCTGTGTTTAGGAGATTGTTTTGTGGAGAAAAGCTCCAGAGAAGATGAGGAAAAGAAACTTCCATCAGCGCTTCGAGTCGCCTGAGCCCCGAACCCAGCCAGTTAATGCGGAGCAGCCAGAGATGTGAGGGCAATGCTATGAACTGAAAGTACACACAGACACACCCCAACTCTTCACTGCTGAACAGTCAGAGGTGTGAGGGCTGCCCCACTATCTCCCTGGACTGAGAAATGTCTGTATACATGAATACACATTACATACACATTCACAGCTTCAGTTGTGAGCTGTCCGGCCACCATCACTCTCTCCACCAGGACCGAAACACACTCGCATACAGACGCACAAGCATACAATCCAAGTAGGCTGAATGCTAAATGTCAAGGCAAGAGTGCAAATCAAACCAACCCAAGTAAGGGACAGTGAGGCAGCCTAATTGATCTTGGCATCTCAGACTGAAAACACACACACATACACAAGTGAAGCCATACAGTCTCAGCTTGCTGAATGCATAATAAAACAGGAGCAAAGACGGAAAAGAGGAGATTGCTACAGACGACCACCACACCATTTTTCCCTTTCTTCTGCAACAGGAGCTTCTTTTGTTTTCATATTTGGACAGCGGTTATCCTGGACTCTCTCTGGCATCCTCCCTCCCACACACCATACAAAATGATGCTCTCTAGAGTCTAGCCAGCGATTGAAAGTATTCAAGACATGTGGGGATCAGTCTGAACAAAGGACACGAAGAGGCTAAGCTATGAGTCAACACACACGCTCTGTGTTTATTCAGAATACCTGAGTTTAAGCTACGATGATGTCACTGTGCTCTCGTTCATCCATCTAGAACCCAGTTGTTGTTCAGTATGATTCAACAGTCCACAGATGGCTCTGTCCATGCAAATGTCTGCTGAATTGGGAAATGAAGAATTTAGTGCGACAAATGTTCATCTTAACATAACTTGAACCCTATATTTCATCTTCGAATGTGGCTGTTTTGTAAAAATGAACACCTGTTCCGCTCTTAGGTGTTTCGGGTTCCTGTCCACATCTCATTTCATACAAGACAATTTTTTGGATTCAAGATGGACATGATCATTTCAGTGTCGTTTGTTTCATAAAATTATTTAACTAAATAAAAATCTAGTGCTGCAACTGATTATCTGCAGATTTTCAATTAACGTATTAATTGTTTAGTCCATAAAATGTCATCACAATTTCCCAGAGCCCGAGGTGACGTCTGCAAATGTCGTGTTTTGTCTGAAGTCTAAATTATGAATTAATTACTCAATAGAGAGAAATGCAGTAAATGCTCACATTTAATAGAAGGTAGAACCGGAGAATGTTTGGAGTTTTTCCTTAAAAAATGACTGGCAACAATTTTGATGATCGATTAATTGTTTCAGTTCGTTTTCATTTGATTGACTAATCAATTAATCGGCTAATGGTTGCAGATCTAAAAGCATTATATATCCAAATTCTCTGCTTGTTAAAGATTCTTGTGCTCAATGCAACGTTTGATGCCGTTTTCACTGATGAGGTTTGTTAGGATTACAGGATTACCTCCAAATGTGTCTAAAGATTCGCTCTTGTGTTTTTCCAAAGTTAAGATGTTTCTCTGGCATGAGACATTTTGTTTGATCTCTAAAGTGCCATTTATTTATGACTAATCTTTAAGAATAGAAACCTTTTGTTGTTTGTCCAAAGTTATTGTAAGGGTTGGTTCACCCAAATTACAAAAAAAAAAGCAAATAATCTTTTTCAAACTAGATATGTGGATTATCCAGACTAACAGGAGTTAAATTTCTGTGCTTTGAGCACCACAAATGAAATTCCATTGACCTCCATTTTATTGGGGTGGAGGAAGAAAATTCAGGGAGAGATATCTCAAAGCATGGACACATTAAATCTGTATGGCTTAATAGAAAATATGTTTATTTGTAATTTGGGTTAACTAAACCTTTAGGTTCCCATGTCAGAGCTGGTGTCGGTTCACTCTCACTTCAGTCGACGTAAGAAATAGATTTTCTTCAAATTCTAAAATTCAAAGCTTAAAAATGGTTGAAAGTGGAGGAAGTTTTCTGGCTACTTATACCTGAAAATGAATGTTATGTCATCCTCACATGAGTAGCTGTTTCCATTTACATGTTAAATGATTCAATAGAAAAATTTATGCTAGCTATGATCAGCAGACTGTAGATTCACTGTTCCTGTCAGTTTCACTTTTTCTTTTTCATAGGGTGCTGCGTTTTTTGAGCCTGTCGGTTCGGTATAAGTAGAATACTAATGTAAATAATTGGCTTATGTCTGCTATTTAAAGCACTGGAATGGGTGCAGTATCAATACACTGTAAAATCCAACAATGTTCCACTGTGACGCTGAGACCGGCAGTTTAGGTCCTGCTTTAAAGACACACACAGTTAGGTGATGTTATCGGTCTTGTGTGTAGGTTGAATTTGCCCTTGAGCTCTGATCTGTGGCCAGTTTTGTACTTTTCCCTCCGATGCTTAACTTTGTTTAAAAGGGGCATGGAATCTGAAACTAAACATCACTCAAGGACAACTTCATCTCAGAGATCTCCTGTGTCTGTAATGGAAATGATACTGTCATGAATATATCACTACCTGTTTTAATTGGACTTACTAAGTACAATATTTTGTTGCTTTTTGTCACATTCATGCTTTCGTGTTATACGTTTCATTTCATAAACTTGTGAACACTCACATCTACAGTTAAGATTTATTTGTTCCTTCACAGTAGTGTTGGCCTTGCAATTTGGTTTTCTTTTGTTTGGGTACAGTGTCATTTATTTGCTACTAAAGCTTTCTTTCTTTCTGCCTATTAGACATATTTTCTGTCTTTCTGAACACCACAGGTAGGGTTTGTTTGGTGTACTTTAAATACCTTCAAAGGTAATGAAGACACACTTAAATGCCAA
This sequence comes from Maccullochella peelii, assembly GCA_002120245.1. Taxonomy (NCBI): domain Eukaryota; kingdom Metazoa; phylum Chordata; class Actinopteri; order Centrarchiformes; family Percichthyidae; genus Maccullochella; species Maccullochella peelii. The sequence continues at coordinate 37,273 of LKNJ01002672.1, forward strand.
AACTCTCTGCCCCTGTCTTATCTACTGCATGTTAATCTTTACACAATGTCTTATCATGCCATCAACGTGTGTGAGTGTATGATAATGTGTGTATATACACCAAACCCAAATATATAGCTAAAATGAATCGCGAATAAAGCAAATTTATACTGAATATCTTTTGAACAACAGTTTATTCAGGATGACACAACTCCGACTTTGATAAGCAAACCCAACTCTTTCTCGAGCCCTTTCCTACCTCCTCTTTTGCTTGCACAGGTGAAAGCACCCTGATTCTTAATCATCTTAACGGCCACTGTGTCGTTTTGCTGTCCATCCTGACGCACTTGCCAACTCTCCTGAAGGATTTAGCATTTCTCCACCAGAAGTATATTCCTGTAAGAGGAGAAAAGCTTTAGAACAGTAAGATAAAACTTAAAGAAAATATAAAACTGCACAGTTAATAAAATTTGAAAAATTCTTTGACATTTTTGGTGGCAGTCAAACACAAAAACATGTATTGCATATAGGATTTTTGGCCAAGGCTGTCTCTGGTTAGACTCTTCTGCTTAAAAAGATCATAAAATATCATTACCAAGAGTACATTAGTTAAATTGAGCATATAATCAATAGTGACATTATCATACATGTGACAAGATCATATAAAATAACATATAATATGTTATATTTGCCGTAAATGTCCGGAAACAACAAATAGAAAGTATTTCCTGAAGAATGAACTCAAGTGAATGCATGAAGCCTTCAAAGATCGTTTTTAGTCGGTACTCAAAGAAGGAGTGTACAGAGAGACGCTGAGTACGGGACATTTTTTTTAGATGGCGAGTCAATCTGTGTTTTATACACGATCTTCGAGTTCAGCTATAAAGGACTCCTTTTGTTTGCCTGTATATATTTTGCTCTGTTTGCCACACAGTGTTCAAAACAAAACCAGTTGTCTGTCATATTCATTTATTCGACAAATATTGGCTCATTCTAGTGAGTAGCTGTCATTAGATTTTGAGTAAAAGTAATTTTATGTCAACACAGGCACATTGTGGGCAGCTACATAACGACCGGTCCTGACCCACGTTGGGTTAGCGCAGGAAGGTAATTGTGTTGACCGTCCTCTGTTGAAATTGGTGGAGTATAATCCACATATTTAGAGCTGCTGAACAGCATGGAGCAACAGTAGCATTATTTTTATACGTAGCCCACAGAAGGTGCTAACACCCGGGATACAAACGACTCCAGCGATGTCAGTAAACCGGTGTGTGTACTTGTTTTCTCGGCTTCCCCGCCACATTAGCACCCGGACTGCTCGCAGCGCCGCTGGCAGCTGTCGTGTGTCTTCGTCTGGGTCTGGTTTGTTACATAAACAACACCAGGCTGGTTCCGTGGTTTGCAGCAGAAATGTTTCATCTGACAGCTCTTCCCCGAAACCCCCGGACACCTCTCTGTTTGTCCCCGTGTCTCTGAAGTTCGACTCCTCGGTGGATGATAGTGTGGGAGCAGAGCTGACCCAACCGCTCGATAAAAGTGAGTCCATTTCACCTGAGCTGGCCTCTGAGTTTAAGTGTATGTGACCTGTATTTTTATGGAATTATTCAGCACTTCAGAAAACGAAGTGATAATTAACTTATGCAGTTTTTCATTCGTGTGCTAAGGCTACCTGATATGTGAGATGTTCAGTATTTTGAACACAGTGTGTGTATTATTTGCTTTCTGTATATTATAGACATAAAAGTCATTTTCTAATGCCTGTTTCTCTCTGCAGGTGAACTGCTGAAAGTCCTGAACCGGTTTTATAAGAGGAAGGAGATGCAGAAGCTGGCAGCAGACCATGGCCTGGATGGTGAGAAATTAATTCATCATTTCACAGTAATAGAAACCAACCAGCATGCTTTGTATGGTGAGCCTTATGTGTGTATTTTGTGTGTGTGTGTGTGTGTGTGTGTGTGTGTGTGTGTGTGTGTGTGTATACAGCTCGACTGTTCCACCAGGCCTTCATTAGCTTCAGGAAGTATATCCTGGAAATGGCATCACTCCCCGCCGATCTGCACATCATCCTCAGTGATATCTGCTATGGAGCAGGTTTGTCGGTTTTTAATTACACCTCAACATGGTGTGTTTTTAGATAATTAGTTTTACTTTATTAACTTTCATTTCTGTTGTACTCCAGGTCATATAGATGATGTCTACCCGTACTTTCTGCGTCATGCCAGGCAAATCTTTCCTATGCTGGACTGTATGGACGACCTGAGAAAGATCTCAGACCTCAGAGTCCCTGCTAACTGGTATGTGCTGTTTATACATCTGATGTTGGGGTTAACAATCTTGTACCGACAGTGGTTCACACTTTACAGTCACCGTCTGTATGCATGTGTCAGAACTTTTGTGTGTTTGTGTGTTCATCAGGTACCCTGAGGCTCGAGCCATCCAGAGGAAGGTGATTTTCCATGCTGGTCCCACTAACAGTGGTAAAACCTACCAAGCCATCCAGCGCTACCTGGCTGCTAAGTCTGGAGTCTACTGTGGCCCCCTCAAACTACTGGCCCACGAGATCTTTGAGAACAGCAACGCTGCTGTACGTATCTGTCTTCTGTTTTCTTTAAAGGGGAATTCTACTGATTTTACACATCAGTCTTTTTACAGGTGTCGGGGAGTTTTGCTGCATATGTGGGGGGGGGGAAGTTGTATAAAGCCTTTTATGGCTCCAGAAAGAGCTGTGTGAAATAAATTGCTTTAAGTGACATACCCAAATCGCCAACTGAACTCTTGGTGGTTGATTTGCATTGTGGGAAATGTGTGTAATAAAAAAGATGATATCTCTGGTTCTGATGCATTGATTTTGATACTTTTTTAAAAACTGTCCGACAGTGTTGCAGCAGTGCAATTGGTGGAGCACTCTTTCTTAGTGTTTTAGGTTCTGTCTTATTTATATTTATGTGCTAATGTCTTTATCTTACTGTGTCTATCCTGTCTTTTCTATTTCCCATCTCTGTGTGTATTTTTAAGATGTCATCTTTTATCTCTTCTTCACCATACCATACTGTTGACTATTGTGTGTGTGTGTATTCACAGGGTGTGACATGTGACTTGGTTACTGGAGAGGAGAGGACCTTCATGGACTCGGAGGGTCGAGCAGCTGGTCATGTGGCCTGTACCATTGAGATGTGCAGTGTCACCACGCCTTGTAAGTAAACATAACGCATACAAACATTTCTGTTTTTATAGCATAAATATAACAAGAAATCTCGACATTGCATTGAAGTCGATCTTGTCAGATTTTATCAGCTAAATCAAAAATGAATAGTTTTTCAAATTGATCCCAAAAAGGTGGAGTCTCGTCCCTTTTAATCACAAAAAATAAGATGAAATGAATCTTGCCTTTGTATGGGGCAACTGTTTGAGTTTGATCAATCTACTTTGCTACTATCCATAAATCGATCCACTAATATACTTAACTAGTGGTTCATTTGTTTGTTTTTCATGTGATGTTTCAACCAAAAACTTTAAAGGGAAACTCCGGTATTTTTAAACCTGGACCCTATTTTTACAAATTTTGGGGTCAAAATAACTAATACTTGGAATTAGTTTTGGAATTGGTCCAGTAGATCGCTTACGCAATGCAACGTAATCCTTGTGGTTTACCAGGTTTAAAAATACCTGAGTTTCCCTTTAAGTAACAAGCACAGGTCTGTCACAGCTTGGTTAAATGTTTGTCTGGCTAAGAGCTGATATTAAAAATACAATCATCAGCCAAATTTCTTGGGCAAGAATATCTCTTCCTTACTGATACTTTTGATTGCTCATTATAACCAAAATGTTTCTTCTGTTAGATCGTGTGGAAAATTAGGTACTGATGGAGTGTATTGATTAACAAGGTGATGGCGTGTATGTCTTGTCTTTAGATGAGGTGGCTGTAATCGATGAAATTCAAATGATCAGAGATCCTTCCAGAGGCTGGGCCTGGACCAGAGCACTGCTGGGTTTGTAACACACACTCAAAAACATACAGTCCAAAACATACAGTCAAACACACACACAGACCTCATGTCTCTGTATGATTCATGTGGCCCAAGGCTAAACTAATGAAGTCAGCATTTTCTTTTACCATTCAGTTAATAAAGCTCACATGTAATATTTTCTATAGTTACATTTATTATAATCAATCAGCAAAATACGAACATGTTTTTTCTTTGTACCTCTGATTTTAGCATTTATTTTGAATGATGTTTCCAGCTTGGGCTGTTGACATTTTTTTGGGTTTGTGTAGGTCTCTGTGCAGAGGAGATCCATGTGTGCGGTGAACCTGCAGCCATAGATTTTGTCAGAGAGCTGATGTACACCACTGGAGAGGAGGTGGAGGTGAAGTGGTAATCTGTAGTACAGCAGGAAGAGAGGAGTGTCACTGATTTGTTGTTTGATGTTTTATAATCATTGTCTTTGGGTAACCACTCTCTCCTCTCTCTCTTAAGGTCCACACCTACCAGCGTTTAACGCCATTCACAATCTTGGATCATGCTGTGGAGTCATTAGACAACTTGAGACCAGGAGACTGTATTGTCTGCTTCAGCAAAAATGACATCTACTCCATCAGCAGACAGATTGAGGTCAGAGGACTAGAATGTGCTGTCATTTATGGGAGCTTACCTCCAGGTGAGTGGTTTTTAGAAGGATGTATAGATAGATGTATGTTTGTGTGTAAAGAAAAGACCCAAATTGTCAATTTGGTCCTCAAGGTTAGCTGCAAAGGTAAAGATAAAAAATTATATGAATTTGTGTTTCCAACCATGAAGCACCTTCATGTTTATTAAAGGTAGATGTGGCCATTTGTGATTAAAGTCTTTGAAATCAACAATATCCTAGTGGGCTCCATTTGTGAAAATGTTCATTGGCTTCAGCTTAAACTCAACTTTTGTCCAAAAACATTATAAAAATCAAGGAAAAGGAAAAGTTCTCTTACTCATACCAGTATTTGAGCTTTTTTGTGTGATACAAACTTAAGCTCCAGACTGTGTGACAGAGACCAAGCTCGGTTGTTGTGATTTACAGGCACCAAGCTGTCGCAGGCCAAGAAGTTCAATGACCCTGATGACCCCTGCAAGATACTGGTTGCTACAGATGCTATTGGAATGGGCCTTAACCTGTAAGTAGCATTATACACACTGTATTACTATCACGGTCATTTCATTACCTCACTGAAAATGTTTTTTTCCCCCAAAATTAGTGTGTGATGAATGTGTTGTCAGTGCATTGTGTTTGCCCCATTCTATGGAAATGTTGTATCAGTTCTCATATTGTATTCCTCATGTTTATCTAAAATGACAATGCGTCATTGATTGTATTCATTATCTTACGATTCTGTTTTGGCTCTTTGTTATCATATAATGATGCATGTAGTTACTGTAATTTGAATTAATGCAGCTTGAGTTATGGATGGGAAACCTGCTGTGTGGGGAAGGGAGGGGGGGAAACAGACAAAACATCTGGAACTGTTTTTGTTTATTGCTATGCTGATCTCTAATAAAGATAATTGTACAAAAATAAAATGGTCATTGGGAAACTTTAAACAGTTATTTTTACGTCATTTAATACCTTTTTCAAATGACTGTTTGCTGGCATGTTCAGCATACACCACTAGGAGCTGCCAAAGTTTTAACAAGACTTTAATCTTCAAGCTGTAGCTACAGTGGCAGTGTAAAAGTCAAATTATTATTAAGAAATTGTGTAGTGTGTGTGTATCAACTCAGCTCACATCTATCCATTTGTCTGCCTTGTTTTCCCCTCTGTCTCTCCAGGAGTATCAAACGTATCATCTTCAACAGCCTGGTAAAGCCTAATGTTAATGAGAAAGGGGAGAAACAGATGGAGACCATCAGCACATCACAAGCTCTGCAGATAGCCGGCCGCGCAGGGAGGTCAGTCTCATTTTTACTGATATTATCCTCATTCGGGAGGGTTAAATTTGGGAGAGAAGATGCAATATTAGCAAGCCATTTTAGTTTCTGTCTGGTTAATGTTTTAAACCTGTCTCCTCTGTCACCTCCCGCAGGTTCTCCTCCAAATTTAAAGAGGGAGAAGTTACCACCATGCACAGAGATGATCTGCCTGTTCTGAAGGAAATACTCATGCACTCCGTAGAACCCATAGAGGTGATCATTTACACTCAAACACACACACTCTTATGTAAACCACAGTGTATCCTATCACTACAATATGGTGCAGAAATTGTGTTCCTGATGTTTATCTCTCCTCCTCTGTCTCAGACTGCAGGTCTCCATCCTACAGCAGAGCAGATAGAGATGTTTGCCTATCACCTACCTGATGCTACACTGTCAAACCTTGTTGTGAGTGTAACCATCTATTCATTATCTTACCTTTTATTAAGTATGAAAGCAACAGTGTGAGAAAAATGAGCACACGGAAAAGTGGGACAATATCATGGCCATGAGACTGAAACAGTGAAGGCTGCTGTACACTGTGTTTACATTATTAGTGTATCTTTGGCTTGAAGATGCATTCTTGACCTTGGAAACATTAGCTTGAGGAAAAAAAAATCAAAAACTCATGGTCCACTTAACTAGATTTCTTCTAGAACTACATTTCGGGGCCTTAAAAGAGTACCCCACTGATTTAGCATAGCATAACCTTGTCCGACCCGCAACCATCAAAATCGATGCAACAAAACAAAAATATTGCCTTTTTTATTCCATGCATTCTTTTCATTGTCAAAACCTGGTGCCTGCATGACCCACAATGCAACTCGACCGCCAACAGTTCTGTTGGAGAGTTTCATCACTTGAGGCAGTTTATCAGATTTCTTGCAGATCCCTCTGAAGCCTCAAAAGACTTTTAGACATTTAGTTACTGGTACTCTCCAAGACCTGTGAGCGAACTCTTATGTGTAAAATCAGTTCCCATTAAATCAGTGGGTGGAGTTTGCTAAGTTGTCATGAAGATGGTTCAGTTGTCATCATGCCACCCAAGTATGAAACTGAACAATCTCTAATCTTTTGTCAACTGAGTATTCCTCTATAGTACTGGGTAGGAGTCATTTTGTCCTCGGAACACCCTGAATTCTTTGAGGTGATCATTCGAATAGTTGCTGCATTCATTTTGGGCGGAGTGTCATGCTGTGTGAACCTCTTCAAACTCATTCCTAAAGTTGCTCTGTTTGGTTGGGATCTAAGACTGCCGGGCAAGGAAAACTGAAGTAACTGCCATCTTCCTGAAGCCTTTTTGGCATGTTGAGTGACATGGCACATTATCCCGCTGAAAGTATCCGATTAAATGTTCATGAAGAGATTAACGTGGTCAGTAAGAATACTAATAAGTGCTAAATTCTGACTGTGACATCCGCATGTCACAAAACAAAGATACTCAAGTCCAGGTGAACGTTTTGCACTCTTAAAATCATCTAGTTTGGTTTGTCACTTACACACTGTAGCCTCACCTTCTCGTTCGTACAAACTCTCTCTTTCTCGCAGGACATATTTGTCAGCCTCTCTCAGGTGGACGGTGTGTATTTTGTCTGCAACATTGACGACTTCAAGTTTCTTGCCGATATGATTCAGCATATCCCACTCAACCTGAGGTCACGCTACGTCTTCTGCACTGCTCCCATCAACAAGAAACAGCCTTTTGTATGCACCTCTTTCCTAAAGGTGAGTAGAAGTAAACGGGAAGAAGGCATGAGATGAAAGGAGGGAGATGAAGAAGGAAGGAATGATGGGTAACAGCTGTGACTGGGTTTATTCGGGTCAGACGGGTGACAGAGTGAAAGACCAAACAAAACATTTGATCTGCAATCATCAATCAGACACACTTTTGCTGCATAGTTTCTTGACATGTAGCAATTTAGATCAGTTTGTAGAGATTAGTTTTTACTTTGACATTAAAGTTTGCACCTGTTTCTCAGACAACAGACAAAATATAAAAAAAGTCCAAGGTGGGGAGAAAACTTTTTTATAGGCACTGTACTTTTGCTCTCTCACTTTATGGTTATATCATACTGATAAAACAAGGTTAGCTCCAGAATCAAATGATTGTCCTCAAAAAGTATCCTTTCAGATTCAGAGTCAAATTGTAACTGCTAATGTTGGTGCTGGTGATGTGTGCAAAGACAACTCTTTCTTGTTTGTAGAGTGGTCAGGAAGCCTGTGATTTTTTGATTAGTTTAATACAGTAATAATAAAGTTATAATCGTTGGATTAATATTAATGGTAATACTATGACTTTGACTATGACTGATCTTTCTTTCCACTTGTTGAGCTTTGCATGCTGTCTTCCTGTACTTACAGCTTTGTTGCGCTGACTTGAATCTTGTTTTTCTTTCAGTTTGCCCGTCAGTTCAGTCGAGACGAACCCCTGACATTTAACTGGGTCTGTCGCCATGTCAGCTGGCCTCTGGCTCCACCCAAAAACATAAAAGACCTGGTTCACTTGGAAGCAGTTCATGATGTGTTGGATCTTTACCTCTGGTTAAGGTAAGGGTATATTTCCACTTCTTCTACCTTTACCTTCCTAATGAGATAATTTTGTAATCATCTATTTGCAACACCTCGACTGATGAAACAGGGCTCATTATCATCATCATACTTCTCCTAGCTCTTCTTAACAGTACAACGTTATATTCCTACTGGCAGCTGTGCTCGTCATTGCTTGCCTACTAATGATGCTGTTGATCTCTCTGTCCGTCTCTGTAGCTACCGTTTCATGGACATGTTTCCAGACACGGCCTTGGTTCGAGAAATCCAGCGGGAACTTGATGACATCATCCAACAGGGCGTCCGAAATATCACCCGTCTCATCAGAGCCACTGACCCAACCATCACTGACACCCTACAGACACAAGGCAGCAGGCTTGGTAATGGTGGCGCTACCAGCAGTAATTATTTGACAAGCAGCAAAGGTCAAAGAGGCTCAGGAGAGGTGATGGACAGCACTCTAGCTAGCCGCCTGGTGAAAGACGGGCTGTTGACTCCTGATTTGCTCCGGCAGCTGCAGAGGGAGTGGTCCAAAGAATTCACCAATAAAAGTGCGCTCGACACTGAACATCCCAATACTTACAGCAAAGGGAAAAAGAAAAAGAAATGAAGAGAAAAACAATTATGTGTTGGTTTTTGTACATGGTAGATGCTGTCCCCATGGAGATCAATAACCGATACAAGCCTTCTATAATATCTGGTGGTTTGATTGAAATGAATCACTATTTGAAGCAGTTATCTATGCACATTTTCCAGCCCTTGAGGGATTGTAAAAAGCCTTTAGCTCAAACTATAAAAATAGAAACACCAAAATGTAGTTTAAACGCAGGAGCAGTGTTTGATTATGGTCATTTGGTCTGGACTGAGATTTACACCAGAATACTGGGTCATTAAATGTTTTCATGTGATTTACATTTTCATTGTTGTTACTGCTCTAAAAGTTCACGTTGTATTCTCCCGTTTCAATGGGAGGATAAAATAACTCATAGAATAACCTTGGGAACTCATATGAGCCCAAGAACAAACTTTACTGACCTGACTTGGATTTGGCTTACAAGAAATAACCCATTGTCGTGGCTTGTTGTCGGATATGTGATGTCCTGTCTGAGCTACTGGCTCACAGAGAGTCACACGGTGTCGTAAATGCTGTTTTTAGAAGCGTTGTGATCGGGATACATTTTTAAATACACTGAGTGTGATTGTTATGAAGGTCTGGAATCAGTTTCATTCGGCTCAGTAAACTCAAATGTAAATGAGTTATATACAGATGAGAGGCCATATTTTTTTCTTATTTGTATATTTAACGTGATTACATTGGTCGATTAAAAAATCTACAATGTACTATGTCATGATTTCTTGTTTCTATTGTATGCAGTTCACAGTGGCAAAATAATGACATTACATGATGGAAAACTAACTCTGAAGAATGGCAGTAACCATAATTCAGTCAAAACTCATGTGAATTTTCACTAGAATGTGAGGCAACAACATGTTCCAAAAAGATCAAATCATTTCATACAGGAAAGATTAGTTCATATACTGTGAGGAACAATCTCAGGTCATGACAGACTGAACACCAAACAGACAAACCACATCAATGAAGAGTGACATCAGTCACACGGTGGAATTAACCCCTTAACAGTGCTTTTTTCACTTTTGTGTTCTTTTATGTAGCCTTAAGGTTGTTAAAGTCATCTTATTCCATAGTATCATACATTTCTACATAATATAAAGAAATCAACTCTTTATTGAAGCTGATTTGATGAGATCTGATGTGATGTTCTAATGGCTGCATAGTTCCATCAAATGGAAATATTCTGGATGTCTTGTGCACCATTTTATACAAATTTCCACAAAATTCAGCCTCATATTTTGTGTCTCTCCACTAGAATTTTAAATAATGTTCTGTTTGTACAATGTTTGGATGCACAGCATGAGTTTGTAATGACTGACCCACAGATGGGCTGCTGCTTGCTAAGCTGTTAGCATTCCTTCAATTGTTTGTGTACCTCCTCGACCTAAATAGCTTACTTATTTTGTTTTGTTTTAATTTGGTATCATTAAGTTAATAGATTATACTGTCCCCCTAGTCATTGATGGTGCATTACAAAATATAAATAATTCCTCCATTCCATGACCTTTGCTGAGTAACTCATCAATGAATTGCTAATATTTTGGTGATCTGAGGTTTCTGCAGAACTTCAGTAAAGGTCTAGTGTGGGTCACCAGAGACACTAAATGAAACTAAAGAGAAGACAGGGTTGCGCAATAAGACGGAAAGACTGGAGGGGGTGATGGGAGAAAATGGGTTTGGCTTGATGTTAATCATTGTGTTAGAGCAAAGGTTGTTCTCTGCTCAGTGGACTCAGTGGAGGAGAGAGAACAAGACAAGACGATCAGAGCGGGACAGGAGGGAAGAAACACTGTATATTAATATGTTTACACACTGAATACTTGTGCAGTTGTATTGCGCACTGACAGAGGAACACAAACTTATTAACAAACCAACTGGAAGAATTTTCATGGTGGTGTGTGTTGTACATCAAGATGTTGGCTGTTCATCTTGTTTCCTTCTTCTTCTCCAAACTCCAGGAGGACCCCACAAAGAAGGTAAGAGTTGCTCCACAGCGTTACACGACACACACAACTTTTACTAAACTTTTGTTCCAGTAGCAGTAATTCTCAGCAGTGACTAATTTCAATATGTAATCTGCTACAGACAAGGTATTATGAGATTGGCAAAGACTGCTGCAATATATTCAAACTGAAACAAGAACCGTTTTCTAATTTAGGACATGTGCAACTAAATTATGACCTGGTAACACTTGGAGCACTCTAAGCATTCATTAAAAAATAAAAATAATTTGTTACCTTTGTTTTCTTCTGTCCTTTGAGAACATAATCAGTCAATTTGCAATATAACTCATTTGCTAGCATGCAAAATCTTAACAACTGTTGTCCTGCTGTTGTATAAAACACAGTGGCTTACATTGGATGCTACAGCAGTTACCTTAAAATTAAACAAGTGTATTCATGCCCTTGCTTTATCTGACATAATTACCGTAAAACATTGAATATGCAAATGAAAAGTTAATCAAAAATATTTATTAGACTTCAGTTTTATTTAAAAAAGTAAAATGTGTACTTCTCCCTTATTGCTCTTGTGTAGAGCTGCATCGTTCACTGTGGGAAACTCTGGCAGGATTTATCATAAAATTATTATTTTTAAAAAGACAAATCCTGATATTGTATCCAACATTTGACCTCCTGAGGTTTTGCCGACCTGCCTACAATCTTTAGTCAATCCAAAAGATAAGGCAGTAGCCAGCGCGGTAATAAGATGATCAAGGTCACATGATCACTAGTTACTGTGTCACCATGTGTCTTTTCCCGAGAAATGATTAACATATTTCCCTGGCAGCGTCACCACTCCTCTCTTAGTGCAGATGGGATCAACACACATTCTCAGAGGGACAATGTATTGACACTCCCATAAGGAACACTGCACACACTCACACTCACACTCAAGCACAGATACAGAGTGACACACAGCCAGGCGCACAGCCAGAGGGACTTTGTCCCCTAAACATGTTACCACAGTGATAGTTTAGTATACAGGGTGGGACTGAGCGTGGGAATCAATTGTAGGATTATATAATGTGGATATCATACCCCAAATACAGAAAATCCCAAAATGAATGGATGACCCTGTCCAAAAATGTTCTAAAACTTTATAACTTTGTCCTACATATTTAGATGTAGAGGACAGAAGGAAAGGTCTTGAGGAAAGGAGATAAGAAGAGGAGACAAAGAGATTAATGTACCTGTCTCTCTCCACCTCTCCTCTTCTCAGTGCCTCTCTGTGTCTTCCTGCTCTCATCGGGATAATAATCAGTATGGCTCATTTATCTGTCTCTGTGTTTGCTCTCTGTTTTCTGTGTCTCTCCTCTCAATTTATTTTAGGTGGACAGGTTTCTGTACGCCATGCGTCTCCATGACGACCAGCTTAAAGACATCTCGGCTCGTTTCCAGGCTGATATGAAGAAGGGGCTTTCATCGGAAAGTAACGCCGCAGCAGCGGTGAAGATGCTGCCGACACATGTCCGCTCCACTCCTGATGGATCAGGTTACTCACATTAATGGTTTTCAAACTCTTTAGGCTGTCGTGTCGGTCAATGTATTCTGAAGAAACATATAACACATACATACAGTACAATACAGATAATATATTTTTGTCTCTCTCCTCCACTCCTACAGAGAAAGGACAGTTTCTGGTGTTGGATCTTGGAGGCTCCAGGTTTAAGGTGCTCCAAGTGAAAGTACGAGAGGGCATGGGGATTAGGAGGGGAGGAGTGGAGATGGAGGAGAAGATCTACCCAATACCTAAGGAGCTACTCAGTGGGAGAGGAATAGAGGTACGTAGGAGAGGACACAGAGGAACAAGGGAGGTGGAAGTCAAGAGGGAACAGTAAAGGCATGTAGGAACTACATGAATTTGAGGAGTTTTGGACAAGAATGGGAGCAGAAGCAAGTGGGTTTGAGGAGGAGTTTGTAACAACAGAGAGGAGGTTAAAAAGATAACAGATTTTCAACCTTCTCCCCCTCTCTGTGTGACTCTCTGTCTGTAGCTATTTGACCATGTGTCAGAGTCTCTAAAGGACTTTCTGCATGAGAAGAACATCGGTTTGGAGAAGAAACATCCTCTGGCCTTCACTTTCTCTTTCCCCTGTGAACAGACCACCTTGGACCAGGTAATGAGACTCTACATCCATCCATCTGGTTTTCATGACCTGCAGTTACTCTGTATAATTTCTTATTATTTTCTTTTTTTCTCTATAGGGATTATTGTTAAACTGGACTAAGAACTACCGGGCTCGAGGCCTTCAGGGTAAAAATGTGGTCCAGTTCCTCAGAGAGGCTATTGACAGAACTGGGGTAGGACGCCTGTATTCATTACATTATACTATTACTTTACCTGTATGACCCACAAACTGTTTTCCATTTGTCAGACAGGTCCGAAAAGGTACTATGACATGACTTTTGATGTGGACCTTATTCCAGACATATAGCTGATGCTTTTGTCTGAAGAAACTTACAGTAACTTTAATTAATCAGTGTGTGCGTATGAGGGTGATGTTTCTTTTTCTTAATGTGTTTCACTAGGAGTGATGCATATGGTTACCTTAGAACAGACAGAAATAGGAACTGTAACATAAGGTGAAACAGTGGGATTGAAAAACTTCTTACCCACTTGTCATCTCTTAGTGCTGAGTACTGTACTGTAGTTATATATCACTCTGTAACTCACTCTGCAGGGTATGGATGTAGAGGTGTTGGCCATGGTTAACGACACTGTAGCAACCATGATGACCTGCGGTTTTGATGACCAGAACTGTGAAGTAGGACTCATCATTGGTGAGTACATTCACGTTTAGAGTCGGTATCATCAGATTCATACAATTCGCTGTACCTGTTTGAGACAGCAGACAACTGAAGCTGTAAATGTATGCTCTCTGTACATGTACTTTACATGGGGTGGACAATAAAGGAGCACCTATAATGCAATCCAACTAAACAACACTCAACAAGACTCATTAATTACAAAAATAAAAATTAACTGAACTGAGACCTTCCTAAACGTCATAAAAGTTAGAATTTATTTTTAGTGTGAAATTAACATATTTGGGCATATTATGATGAAATAATCAAGTACTGTTTCAAAAAGGTTGTTTTGCACCTTTAGTTAGATTGTTGCTCCCTCTAGTGGTTCACTGTATTAATGCATGCATGTGAGGGAGTGTGTGTATTGTGTGAGGGAGTGTGTGTATTGTGTGCATGGTTTTGTACTCTGTGTTTGAACCATTTTGACTAGACCTTTTTGAGTGGAGACATATTCACAAACTAGGTTAATATTTGCCAGTTCAAGGGTAGGGTTTGGGATTAGTGTTAAGATTAGAATTATGGTTAAATTATACTTAGTTTAGGATTACGATTTTAAGGTTAGTTTAGGTTTAACATCTGCTTGTGATTATTTAAAGATAGAAAATTAATGTAACCAGTGCAAGTTTCTTTAACAGTATAAATATAGACCCATGGCTATCCTGTATGTATGTGTGTTTAGGTACTGGCACCAATGCGTGCTACATGGAGGAGCTGCGTCACATTGACCTGGTGGAGGGAGACGAGGGCAGGATGTGTGTGAACACTGAGTGGGGAGCCTTTGGAGAAGACGGGGCTCTGAATGATTACATCACTGAGTTTGACAGGGACATCGACGCAGCCTCCAACAACCCTGGAAAACAAATGTGAGGAAAGCAGCTTTGTCTTGTCTGTCGGACATGATATGGCACAGCATGTATGACACAAGATCAACCTTAAACCCCTCTGTTTCTGTTTTCCCACAACATTTTTTTATTGTAGCTTTGAGAAGATGGTCAGTGGGATGTATCTGGGCGAGTTAGTGAGGCTGGTTGTATTAAAGATGGCTAAACTTGGACTGCTGTTTGATGGACACGTGTCTGATGCCCTGAGGACTAAAGGGAAGATAACCACTGCACATGTAGCAGCCATGGAGCAGTAAGTTATCTGTCTGTCTGTGTCACACTCCCTCTGTGTAGAAACGAGTGATTCCATACATGTCTGTCTATTTCAGGTACAAAACTGGTCTGGAGAACACCAGAAACATTCTCACCGAGCTTGATTTGACCCCATCATCTGACGACTGTGTTGCTGTTCAACACGTCAGCACCATAGTGTCCTTCAGGTCCTCTAATCTGGTGGCTGCAGGACTGGCTGCCATCCTGAGTCGAATTAAGCACAATCGGAGTTTGAGGACATTAAGGATCACTGTAGGTGTGGATGGAACTGTGTACAAGACGCACCCACAGTAGGTCATTATGGAAATATTCACCAAAAATAATTTTCACATGCCAGTGGCGCACATCAATAGGCCTTTTCCATGGAAGACAATTTGACATGTCACAGTAGGACAACCACAGGTGTAAATAATAAAATGATAGTGACTGAATTCCATTTAGCTGTTTCAGTTTCAGGGTCCTGTTGTTGTGCAGGCCGGCTCACTGTCACACTGTCATGACTCAAAATTAAAATCATCCTGACTGGCCACATTGTTATGACCTGTTAAAATACATTTTTAGGTATCTAAATTAGAATATAATTATGGATTCTCATTTGTTCAACTTGCCACACTGTGCCAGACTTCTACATTGTGAAATGACAACAGTAGTGATGTTGCAGCTGCTACAGATTACCAATAGAGGTTAAACATTAGACTCCTTCCATTTCAGGTATCCTAAACGTCTCCATAAAGTAGTGCGCCACTTGCTTCCTGAGTGCCATGTCAGATTTGTCCTCTCAGACAGCGGCAGCAGCAAAGGAGCTGCGTTGGTAACAGCAGTCGCCCAACGACTGGCATCACGGAGGCGACAGGTTAGGATGCTGTGTGTGTGTGTGTGTGTGTGTGTGTGTTTCTGTACTGTATATAGTATGTGTCTTCACATGTGTGCAAGTGTACACATTTAATCCTCATTAATGTTATCATGTCTGATATTATACATTATCTCTTACTTGTATTCCAGGTGGATGAGACGCTGTCACCCTTCAGACTGAGCCAAGACCAGCTGCAGTTGGTCAAGGCTAGGATGAGGGCGGGGCTGGAAGCAGGGCTGAAGAGTAAAGGCCCCTCTGCTATCAAGATGCTGCCTTCTTTTGTGTACCATACACCTGATGGAACAGGTCAGAAACTAAAATGAAACACACCATGAACAAATTCATTGTCATCATTTCTTCCAGCTTCTACCAGAGAGATAACCTCTTGTTGTTTCAAAGCAGTTTATTTAATTGTCCAGGAGAGGATGAATACATTGGAGTGAATTTTATAAGAACTCATAATCATTAAGCTGTTTTTCCAGAGCATGGAAAGTACCTTGCCTTGGATCTGGGAGGAACAAACTTCAGAGCATTGCTGGTGAACTTTAAAAAAGGTCTGCAACAGAATTCACGACTATACCATAAGATCTACACCATACCACTGGAGATAATGCAGGGAAGTGGAGAAGAGGTAATACATTTTGTTGGAGTGTTAATACTAAATAACACAGACAGAAAGACTAGCAGTGGTAGGCAGACAGAAAATAGGAAACTGGGACTTGGTTCAGTGAAATATTGATGGCAAGTTAATAAGTATTTTAATTACTGAGCAAAGAAGCACATTACATGCAATGTTGTCTAGAAAAGCCTGTCAGACATGGAAGGTCAAATTCATTTTCTTGAAAAACATTAGTGAAAGTCAAGTACAATTTTTCATTAGAACCTTTATTTCTCTGTCTCTTGTCTGTCTCTAGTTGTTTGATCATTTAGCACAGTGTGTTAGTGACTTCCTGGACTACATGGGGATGAAGAACGCTCATCTTCCTGCAGGCTTCACCTTCTCTTTTCCCTGCGAGCAGACAGCTATTGACACGGTAAGTGTGGACATCAGAGTGTGGACGTCTTGGGCTTGAGTTCAGTTATGTTAGTTTAGTTTGTTACAACCATAGAAAACTCTTTCTCATAGGTATAGCAACCAATGAGCAATCAATAATCAAATGAATAGCCATTTGAAATGTACCTTTTCAGAAGATAAATATACAGTAAAATACACAGTAGAAATAAGAAAACAGACATCAAAACGAGAAGCATACATTTTGTAACCTTTTTTAACCTTTGTATTGTTACCTTATGTTACCTTTCCTTATGATCTGTAGGGCACGTTGGTGAGCTGGACCAAAGGCTTCAAGGCCACAGACTGTGAAGGACATGATGTTGTTAGCATGCTGAGGGAGGCCATCAAGAGACGCAACGTGAGTCAAAACACAACTGAATAGTTTTATAATGATGACCTGGGTTTTGTCAGATGAGGTGAAAGAATAATGCTGCAATTTTCCCTGTTTGTACCTATTTGTTTAAGATGCATAAAACTGTTTCAACATTAAATGAATGTAAATTATGATGACAAATGGTTGGACATCCCTTTGATAGAAGTCCAGACCCTATCGTTAAATTCTTATATACTGCAGAGTACATTACATTACAGTCATCTACTACTACTCAACTTTAGTATAACAGCATTTAAAAACACACATCTATGTGTGTGTACCTATGAGAACATATCCTGCGAGAATTGTAAGAAACGGTAGCACCAATAAATAATTCGTGTGTGTGTGTTTGTATGTTTGTACCTTTAGGAGTTTGACTTGGACATAGTAGCAGTAGTCAATGACACAGTTGGGACCATGATGAGCTGTGCCTATGAAGACCCTCAGTGTGAAGTTGGGCTGATTGCTGGTATGTGACCTTCAGAGTGTTTACATTTTTTGCAAAGTGTTGAACTTTGGCTAGTCGTCTCTAATTTAGTGTGCTTTTTCAGGCTTAAGTCTTTGTATTCAAATTAAGGCTGGAATTATGTTTGTGGTTGTGGTCAGACTTGTAGTTATTATGGTTCATTTTACAATTTGGGGCAAGAAAAAACACTCACCTATCAGGGTCCTCACCAGTACTGCAATGATAATGCATGTCTGTGTGTGTTTTGGGTGTGACTGTTCACCACAAGCTTGTTACTAAGCACGCTGGATTTTGTCTCCAAACACAAGCTATGAGTTTGACAAGCAGTGCATATTTTGAATGCTTGCTTTATTGTAACTGTAATGTTTTATACAACACAGAAAACCACCGTGTGACTCTGTTTCACAGGAACTGGCACTAATGTTTGTTACATGGAGGAACTGAAAAACATTGGGAAGACTCAACAAAAGAAAGGAAAAATGGAAAGAGAAGAAGGGACACCTGAAGCAGTGGAGGATAAGGTAGAAGAAGTCTTGTAAAACGCTCACTGTGTTTACTGTGTCAGTCAGCTGTGGTGATTTCAAGTTAAATAGATTTTTGGATGGTAGCTCATTTATTTTCCTCCCAGCAGGATGATGGGACTGAAGCAGAGAAAAGGGAGGGGGATGCTGAGCTACAAAAGATGTGTATAAACACAGAGTGGGGGGGTCTGGGTGATGATGGCTCTCTGGATGACATCATCACACCTTATGACATTGAGGTGAACCAAAACTCAATCAACCCTGGAAAACAAAGGTTAGAAACACTTACCGTGTGTGTATGTGTGTCGACCTCTTGATGCTGTTAACATGTGTTAATCATGTGGTTGTGCTACATGTTAACTTGCATACTTTTTCTGCACATGTACGTGTCTCATGCACCAGTGATTCTGTGTGTTTTCAGATCTATTGTTCGGTAACCTGTAAGTTGATCAGGCGGTCACATAGTCTTAGTGGATCTAACAAATGATGTCTTTGTGAGTATGCAGGTTTGAAAAGCTGACCAGTGGGATGTATTTAGGAGAAGTTGTCCGTCAGGTATTGTTGGATTTAACCAGAGGAGGTTTGCTGTTCAGAGGACACGTCACTGAAGCTTTAAAAACACCTGGAATATTCGAAACAAAATACCTGTCACAAATTGAGAGGTAGGAGAAATCTTTCAGATAAATTCCAGTTCCACTTTTGTCCACTGTTCAACAATGCCTTTTAAATCTGCAAATGATTCCTCAGCACGCACACATTCCTGTGTAAGTGTGTATGACTGTAAAAGTGTAGCTGTATTTTACTGTGTGTAACTGTGTTGTCTCCCCCTAGTGACCGCCTGGCTCTACTGCAGGTCAGATCTATTCTCCAGCAGCTGGGGCTCGACAGCACCTGCGATGACAGCGTCATTGTCAAAGAGGTAGAAGATAGAAACTGATTAGCACCACGGTGTCATGTTTGTAGACAAACAGACAGATTCAGACTTTTAACCAACTTTTAGACCAGTGTGTTTTTTAAGAAATATTTTAGGGACATAATCGACTCCCATCAAATTGAGTGTTTTAGTATAATGTACCTGACAACTCTGCAGGACCAACATAGACACTTTATGCAAATGTCTTTGATATGCAATGCAGCCATCATTAATGTTTAACTTTTGAACCTTGTCAGCTAAAAGTAAGCATTTAGATGTAAATCTAACAATTTCACAACCCTATGGCCTATTTCTTGTCTCAAATACCAGAGAGGTTAAGAGTTTAAATTTTGACACACTACAATGCCCAGAAAATCTTGTTCTCTGTTGCAACCTCACTTTGGGACTTTGGGTAAGATTGTTTCTACTGGTTGAGGAGTAATATGATATTGTTTGGCACCGACAGTCTGATAAGTGTTGCAATAATGATAATGGTTTTCATTGTTATTCAGGTATGTGGAGCAGTGTCACGTCGTGCAGCTCAGCTGTGTGGGGCAGGCATGGCGGCCGTGGTCGATAAGATCAGAGAGAACCGAAGACTGGACCATCTGAACATCACTGTAGGGGTGGACGGGGCACTCTACAAACTACATCCACAGTGAGTTTTATTTGTTGTGTTTGTGGTGTGAAACTACTGCAAAACTACTTAAAAAGGATTTAGTTCAATTAAATGTTTTTGCTACTTTTAATCTTTTACCCTTTATTTTGCTTCTTCAAACTACTTC
Source organism: Maccullochella peelii (assembly GCA_002120245.1). Lineage (NCBI taxonomy): Eukaryota > Metazoa > Chordata > Actinopteri > Centrarchiformes > Percichthyidae > Maccullochella > Maccullochella peelii. The sequence continues at coordinate 57,302 of LKNJ01002672.1, forward strand.
ATAAAAACTAAACTGTTTTTTCTTCTTCTGCTGCTGTTTCTAGTTTCTCTGAAGTCCTCCAAGAGACTGCCAGAGTTTTAGCTCCTCAGTGTAACGTGACTTTCCTGCCATCAGAGGAGGGTAGTGGGAAGGGTGCCGCCCTCATCTCAGCTGTGGCCAGACAGAAGCAGGAGATGTAACTTCACATGACTGAAACAAAACACTTTTTGAAAATAAATGTGTCACGTCCCTTGAATTTGTGTTTCCTGTTTATTGTGAAGTATTGTCTTTCCTGTTTCGTGTTGGTTCCTGTTGATTGTCTGCACCTGCTCCCCTTTGCACACCTGCCCCTGATTCCCTTGTTTGCCCTTCCCTATATGTACCTGTCCTTTTGCTTTGTTCCTCGTAGGTTCTTTGTATCTAGTTGTGTGTGTGAGTTCTGCACCGTGTGTCCTGTGTTCGATGAGTTCTGTGAGTTCTCTTGCCTGCCTTCCCTGTACCGGAGTCTGGAGGAAATAAAACCTAGAACCTGCTTGAGCCTCCTCGTCTGTCTGCACTTGGGTCCTCTCCCAGCTCCCACATTAACAGAATGTATGACTGGCCTAGAAAAAAATATTAGATTTAATATCATTTGGTACTTGAGGGCTTTAAACCAAAGCTTTTCCCATTAGTTCCTGAATCAACTGTGGGAAAAGTGTCACACCCACAGCTGCCTGTGTTAGCCTTGCACTAGTTAGACTCTCTACCTTTAATACCAGGGAAAAAGAAAGAACACTCACATCAAAAATCACACCCTGCAAACTACTCAAGGTCACTGTATGTGGGACCACACAAAAAGGATCTATGCAGCTGTCATAACATTCACCACAGCAACTGCAATGTAGGACTGATAATAAGCTTCAGTTGTCAAAATGTGATTATACTGTACATGTAACGCGCTTCTCTGAAGATAAGAACCGAACAGTCTTCTGCTCAAACATTCACACATACTGCCTCCTTACAATGTGTTCCCATTCGCTGACTGTTATGTATTAATAATGACTTTTACTCCAAATAGCTGCAAAAGGATAAAAACACCTAGGTAGTCAAATTATATAAGACAAAAATTGCACATTTGTAAATCTTTATCATTCTTTGCTTTATTTGTTAATGTGTGTGCAGACTGTACTGTGTTCAGCTTTTACATCACAGTAATTTGTATCAGTAATTTGGTTAATAAGTTCCTCAATTCTTCGAATCTGTTTTGAATATATGGTGTATGTTGTATAAAGGAGAGACAAAGAGAAGGTGTGTGTGTGTGTGTGTGTGTGTTAGTCAGCAGAATCTCTGTATTGATGAAGGGCAGGAGGAGGACTGGAATGCCGCTGACCACATTTCCTGACAATAAAAACAACCAGCGCTCTGTTCTGTCATTCTGGACTGACTCTCTGTCCTTGTGATCGCCTGTCTGTCTCTCTGCTCTCTGTCTGTGCATCTGTGCCATTTTGGTCATTCTGTCTGTCTGCTTTATCTGTCTTGCTGGATCCTTGCCCATTCACCTGTGACTTTATCAGTCTGTCTGCAGGGTACATGCTGAAATAACAGCACAGGCAGAAATCCACCGAAAGACCTCAAAGTTTTACACATTTGATGTAACAAGTGAACGAAGATGGAGGGTTTAAGTATCGTTAAAATTTCAGTCAAGTGCACAGTATGTCTTTGTGAATGTGATGGTTAGACTTTTTTATGAATTCTTTTAGGCAACAATAACAATTAGTGTTTTTGTTTACAAGTTAATAATCTCGAACTACTGATTTGACAATACTGCACAGGGATTCAGCAGTGCAATGATCAGTGTACTTATGCTAATCCATTCATGACAGATTACGTGATGTGTTGAAGATGAAGGCAGGGAGAAAGCAGCAGAGTGCAAAGAATACAGAATAATAGTGTAAAGCATCAAGTAAGAAAGAGTGAAGGAATTAAAGAAAGGAGGAAGGAAATGTATTCAGAAAGGCTGCGTGCTAACAGGAGTGAAACAGTAGCTAATCTGTCAGGGATTAACATGTTAGAATGCTACCAGCTGAGGGCTACGTCTCACACACACACACACACACACACACACACACACACACAGAACAGTAATCCTACACTGTCCTAGTAGTGACCTAGTAGCTTCACAGTTAAACCACACGGTCACTGACTCTGCAGCAAACACAGCTGGGCTGCTGAATCTGCAGCTCATGCAGCACAGAGCAGTGAAGTGACTGAAGCTTTCTTAATGTCTGTTTTCATCCTTTCATCCTAAATCCACTCCCTCTCTCTGTTGTACACTTTATACACCTTTACAGTACATCCCTTTTTTTGTTTTAGATTTTATTTTAGTTTGAATAACCTCAAATGCCCCTCACATCTGTCTGAGTCTTCCTCAATGGGCATTCCTCAGGGAGCAAGGTGTGTGTGTCTTATTATACATTCATTTTCTTTGTGTGTGTGTGTGTGTGTGTTCAAGGCTGTGTGAGTATGTGGGTGTGTGTCTTTGTCTCCCCTGTAAACCAACAATAAGAGCTTTGACACACACACATGCACACACAAACACAGAAATGTCCACCAGTAGACAGGCAGAGTTGAGACACTGGTTCTTCAGGACCTAAAAAGGGACGAGCTCCAGGACTGTGCTGTTTTTTCAACATATAGTAGTTGTCAGGGAGCACAGGCTTGCATTTTTATTTGACACCCATTTATTGTCTCCAAAGATAAAATGAATAGAAGCTTGAAGCCGGGATTTGAACCTCTATATGGAGTGGAGAGTGGAAAAATAAGACGCCATAATGTCTCAAAACATGATTGTGGTGACAACTGTTGGATGCCGGCTCCGCTTGATTATGGGAAAACTTTATCAATGAAGGTAATTTAATTATCCAAATAGTGTAATAATTGGGAGGAGCTAACACTGCTGAGATCTGGATTATCTGTAATAGTTATAACTGCTGGCTCAGTGGTGACGATGTGGGATTAGTTGTGATACTGGTATTGTTGCTGGAGGGGTGAGGAATGAGAAATGGAAAGAAACTCATGAGTCTGTAGAAAAACGCTGCAAAAATCATCTGGAAACGGATGATGAAGTGAAGAAGGAGGCAAAGCACAAGCATGTAGGTAAACTAGAACTATAGAGCTTGAAAATACTGTGTGTTGTCATGTAACGTCAAGCTGCAGAGATCCATCATATCCTTGCGTTGTGCTAGTGGTTAACTTACTGTCATAGCAGCCCGTAGCAGGAGCAGGGTGGATAATGATAGTTTATATATTGATCTGTAGTATCAATTTAGACAGACTAAAGAGAGAAAGAGCTGCAGAGTGAACAGACTTTCTCACAGCAGACATTTTGATTTTCACACCATTTTTCTTTTTCTTGGTTTCTCGCACTGATGTTCTCCTTGGTTAAACTTGAAATCTTAATGATCTTGTGTAATTAAAAGCTAAACGCTTTTTCAGCATTTTGAGGCTCACCAGAGGAAACCAACCAGACGCTGGTCAGGAATTTGCCAGGGTGGTAAGTTTGACGTGACATGCTGCTGGATAAAGTTCCTATCTTGATGGTATTTGACAGTAAATGACCAAAATGTTAATTTAATCCTTTGAATTGTTAAAAGAGAACGAGGACTTTTGACATGAACAATAGCAGTGGTTGATGAACCTTAGAGAGGTGATGTTTTTCTAATTTACTAATTTCCAAATTACATCAACTTATTTTCAGTTCTCAATAGATGTACTGTCAATGCAGCCAAGGCACTTTGAGTTTTGTGTAAGCAGCACAACTCTCACTGCTGCTCACTGCACCCTTCAATACAAGTCCAGGCAGGTTGACAGGGAGGATGTGGAACGGCACTCTCAGGAAGGGAGAAATCAAGCAGAGAAGGCAGATGGGTACAATGACCAAACAACAACAACAAAAACAACAGTCACACTAGTACAATACAGTGAAATTCCTGGAATGCATTAATTAATTAAAACATCACAGATGGTGTAGTGTAAAAGGCTCTGAACACTGAGTTTCCTATTAACAGTACAGTTCTGTGCTGTCTTCAGTAAACAAAACAGACGAGTCTGACATTGTAGGTTTGAGTTACCGTTAGATGTGACGTTGATTTTTGATTTTGTACTGTAAGGACTGGAAGCTGTGGCATATTTAGGTTCAGTCAGTACTCCTTCAGTAGTTGCCAAAAATACCTTTTAAACTTAAAAAAGCTTTCTTAAAGGAAGCCAGATTAGTCCCACTTTTTTGGTTTCCATTTGACATGATTAATTTTCTTTTGCTTAAACCTTTCCAAAATGAATTCAGATGTCAGAGTCTTATATATGTATCGTGCATCATCGATACATTGTGCATTATCTGTATAAAATGTATTGGAGGACACTCCAGTAGGGTTTGGACTGGTCCTGGGTACTGACTTTGTCGCACTGCTGCCTTTTAGATAAAGTATAAAGGTGGAATTAACTCCAAAGCCCACATATTGAGTGTATAAAGGATTACGGGTCCTCTGTGTCTGTGGTTGTTCTCTAGTGAATCCAGACAACACACAGCTGTTGTTGTTGTGATTATGATGTCACTTCTGTCTGAAAGGACAGTGGAGCCAGAGAAAGTGGCTGTCCGATGGAGCTAGTGAGTGACTTTCTTTCTATCTGAATTATAGAAAGGCAAGTGGAGTGGACAGCTTTTAGAGTACTCTGCACTTTTAAGAGGTAGAAAGACAAATGAAAAGAAGTCAAAGCATCTGAACACTGACCTCTATTGCAAACACCTAGTTTATTGTCTAAGCTTTCGGTCACACAGACCCACACAGTGTAGGTAGTCTGACATGCAGGGAGGCGGGCTCATGAATTTTCAATTAGCACACCTGAGGTGATAAAAGACAATAGCCTTTTGAAGGTGCAACACACTTTACATATTACAACCATTATATGACAAGGAAACCCAACTGTCAAAATATAGGCCTTCATCCACAGAGACATAACATAAAAGTATAAACTTTCATATAAATATATATGTACATATATATATATATATGTACAGTATATACAATATACAGTATATACAGTACATGATGATCAAATTCATCAAGATCTGGGTGGCTCACCACCATGGCTAAACAATTTTTGGGGGGAAACCCTGAACTTGATATGCCCTGTGAGCCATGTGGCCAATTTGCCTGACCAAAAATTCAGTAACACACTTAACTAACTTTTTGTTTGCACATTGACCCCAGTATGTACAAACCTGCAATGAACCCCACTCCCATCTTCAGAATCAGAATCAGCTTTATTGGCCAGGTATGTGTACACATACAAAGAAATAGACATACATACAGCTAACAACAAGGACAACAAGCTCGACAAGGCAAACATAAACATTAAACTACTATGTACAGATATAAATATAAATATATATAAAAAATTCTATAACAACAATAACATGTGTAGACAGTAAGACAATAGTGCAAAGGGTGCTCAAATAAATATGATTAATGTAAACAGGTTGCTTTATATACATGAGGTAGGTGGATATGACAGTATATACAGTATACACATTGTGCATAGATTTGTGTTTGACTGATGATATTTACACGTTTAAAAACTGTGTATTTAAGCAATGAGAAAATATAATTTACAGGTATAGTGGATGTTTGTGATATGTTTGTGTTTGGGAGAAGTTGGAACAGGTTGTGATGGATCTGCAGTGATGGTTCCTGTCTGTTTCCAGACTCTGGAGATGTATAAGTCCTGAATGGAGGGCAGGTTGGCACCAGTGATTCTTTCTGCAGTCCTGACTCTCCATTGTAGTCTGTTCCTGTCCTGTTTGGTGGCCAATCCAAACCAGACAGTGATGGATGTGCAGAGAACAGACTGGATGATAGCAGTGTAGAACAGGACCAGCAGCTCCTGAGGCAGGTTGAACTTCTGGAGCTGGCGCAGGCCATTGTGTCATTGGCAAATTTCAGGAGTTGAACAGACGGTTCTCCTGAGGCGCAGTCGTTTGTGTAGAGGGAGAAGAGCAGTGGGGAGAGCACACACTCCTGGGGGGCGCCAGTGCTGATTGTCCGGGTGCTGGATGTGTTGTTCCCCAACCTCACCTGCTGCCTCCTGTCTGTCAGGAAGTTTGTGATCCTCTGACAGGTGAAGGCTGGTACAGTGCCATCTGGGCCTGGTGCCTTCCTGATCTTCTGTCTGAGAAAGAGCTGACACACATCCTCTTCACAGATCCTGAGTGCAGGTGAGGGGTCAGTGGGGAGGGGGGAAGGGGTGGCAAGGAGTGTGGGTGGATGTGAGTTTGGTGTGAGTGTGGGCTTGTCAAACCTACAGTACAACACAATCAGGTCATCAGCCAGTTGGTGATTCTCCACAGTGTGGGGATGGTCTCCTGTAGTTGGTGATTCAGGCCTCTCCACACTGATGCCAGGTCATTGGCTGAAAACCTTTTTTCAATTTTTCAGTGTAATCTTCATACAGACAGCAGATAGTGAAGCCAGAAGAGAAGACAAACATGGTTACGGTGTGGAAAACCCTCCCCAACATTCAGATCTAGTTTGAACAAAAACCCCTAGTACGCTGCGAAGGCCTCATATCACTTCCTTCACTGAAGGTGCCCTGACCTCTTATGGAGAAGGAGCTTGTACAACACTCCTTCCAATGAAAAGCTACAGAGTGCTTGGACTATATGACTGCGCGAGTCATTTTCTGACGAACTCAAGCTGAATCGTATGTAACTTTATAACTTCCTTGAAACAGTAAAACCCAAATTCCCTCCTTGCCTTACTTCCCTCCTTCTGTCCCTCCCTCCTCCCCCTCCCCTCCCCTCCCCTCTCCTCCCCTCCCCCCCTTCCCTAATTACACAGTCCCCCTCTTTCTCTTTCTACCTCCTCCATCACTGAGTTTGCCTCCAATCGCACAAAAGAGGATGTGACACTCACACCCCCCTCATAGCCACTCACAGTCTCTAACCAATGAGTTCAGAGATAATGGGCAGGGCTCATGTTCTGGCCCTCCCTGCTTCTCTCTTTCTCCTGCAGCTAAACTTGCTGTCTCACTCATGCTTCCTGGCTTCACTTACATGCACAGAGAGAGAAAAGCTGAAGAGTCTTAGCCGCACATGAAGCAGCTCTGTCTATTTTAAACCACACCGGATTGGATTGTCTTGCGGTGCGTGACAGACTGTATGTACGAAGTAGGGCCAGATCAGAGTTTGAGTTCCTTTTTTTACCTTTTTATTTTGGATTTATCACCATCTGACTGTAGGTGAACGTGTGTGTGTGTGGCAGAGAGAGAGGAAGAGAGTGTGTGAGAGAGAGAAAGAGGACCAGGATGATTGCGGCCCAGCTACTAGCCTATTACTTCACTGAACTCAAGGATGACCAGGTTAAAAAGGTGAGTGCTTTCTGGTTCTTCTGCCTCCATTTTTGACATTATGTTTGTTTGAGTGAGAGAGACTGAAAAAGCAGAGGTTGAGAAGAGAGGAGAGCATGTGTTTGTAGAGGTCACTGAGTTCACTCACGCTGCCATTATCATAACTTTGCTGTAAAACTGCAGTTTTCCAGAACAGCACATGCCAGGAAATATTTGTTATGTGATACATCTCTGTAAGGAAGTGAATATAACATAGAGCATGGTGGACGAGAAGCGCAAGACGTTGTAGTCGTGATCACTGAGATTTGTTTTTATAATAAGATTTAAATCAACCTGGCTCAGTGAGACGTGACAAACTGTCAGCACAGGGGTGTGTTTGTGTAGTAAGATGTGTAAGAGGACACGACACATGGGTGTGTAATTGGTGCCATGATGTAAGTTTACGGAGGCGTGGCAAAGAGGAGGAGAGAGGAAGTTAGAGGCAATCATGAGCAGCAAGACGAGAAGGTAGAACTTGACAAGAAAGAGCAGTTATTTTAGAGGTCACTGAGTTTCTTTTATGTTCTCATTAAAGTGATACTTACACTTTTATTTCTCTCAGTAGAGCTCAACGTAGAAAGATGGAAAAGAGCTAAGAGGCCTTTAATAGGATAAAATATTCAGTAACACAAATTTACAGCCTTTCATCATTTTGCGGCAGTCTGTTAACAACTGATCATTTGACCTGATCATTATCACCGTGATATCCCTAAGAATATATTCTGTGTTTTCTTTATTTTGTTTGTTCCCAAAAAAAAGAAAAATCAACTAAAAAGCAGCAAAAGTAGCAGCAATGTACATGACACAGCTCCCTTCCATATCTCCATATCTGTGTGTGTGTGTGTATCGAAGGAACTGAGCTTTTCCAGTGACTCAGGCCCCAACTGTTCCCAGTACTTCTTGAGTAACTGTGCAATAAAATAATGTTGCCAGGCAACAGACACAACTCCATCCAACTGAGTAAGAAAAGTTAAAATACTCTGACCCATTTGTGTCATCATATTTGTCATTGTTTAGATATTTTCAATGTCTTAATCACATTTTGTTTAAATTTGTATTTATCCCAAAGCCATGTGTCAACATGGGCTTTAGGATTCACATATGGCGCAGGGTCCCTTTAAGGTCGCTCCCTGATGATGTCACACGCCATCACCAACTGCAGATCTGCATCAAACACTGGTCTTTTTCCTGTATAAATGGAAAAGGTTCACAGCTATCACACTTCCTTCCTCTCTGTTCCTCTCTGTTCATAGACGCTTTCTCAGTTCTGTTAAATTGTGCAATCCTTATTCGTACAAGGCGATACACAAAGCTGTCATTCCCAGGTGTGCCTAGTGTGCCAAAGTCAAATCAGACTCTGTAAAGATAAAAAACATTTATCAGCAGCCAGGATCTGATGTAATACAACACATCTCCCTCCCTCTTTACTCCTACTCTCCCTGCCTCCCTAAAATAGGCCAGCTTTGAACCATGTGATCATAGGTGACAGTAGGGAGGGGGATTACACACAAATACACTCACACACTGTGCCAGGTGTGTAGTTATTGCATATCTTTTCAAAGAACAGGGTTTGTCTAGGCCTCAACAACTTCCCTAGTTGTGAAATTGTGAAACATACAGATCAGGATTTAAGCAACCATAAGTAAAAGTATACAAATAATCTCATCATTAATGTGTTTTCAGACAAACTGTATGTCTCTGCAGTTGTCAAAGAGCCTCAGTCAGCTGAGTGCATCTTCACTTCACTCAATCCACTGCAGTGTCCTTGACTGTACTCTTTGATACACTGTGGGCTGTTAGCGGGCATCCAAAGCAGTGTTTCAGTGTGTGTGTGTGTGTGTGTGTGTGTGTGGAAGATGGGAAGGTGCAGGAGAGGGCAGTGTAGACGACAGTATTTTTCCACATGGTGTGTGGACAACATCACGCACACGTACATACACAATGGAGTCAGGTTTCAGTGCAAACAGGAACAGGGCATTGTTGAGAGGAGGAATGCAAACAGAAAGGAGAGGGAGAAGGAGGGGGGTGGCAGAGGGCAGAGAGAGAGAGAGAGAGAGGGAGAAGGAGGGGGGGGGCAGAGAGAGAGGGAGTGTGATCTCTTCCTGTAACGTTACAAGCTCCAGGCTGTGTCAGAGAAAGTTGTGTGTCAGAGGTGTGTTGAGCTCATGCTTTCACACACCTCAAAAACTGAAAACTCCTTTTTTTTTTTTTTGAGAGATCAGATGATGCTCCGCCATAATAAAGTGCTTAGGCATGGTTTCTAGCTGCAGAGTGCTGAGTCATTGATGCTAATTTCGTTCCTGCAGCAGGAACTGAATTAAGTTTGGGTTCAGTGGATTTCTCTTGGTTTGATGTGGAGAAATGTGGACAGCGCCTGTCTTTAATCCTCCCCTTTGTAACCCAGGACCAGGCTGGTCAGCCAGGAAGACATTGTTACTTAAGTAGACTAGCTAAGAATGCATTCTCATTCAATTAGCTGATTAGGAACACATTCTTATTTTAACCAGGGAGTTTGAATACAAATCCAAGTGACTTAGCTGAGTGTGCATACTGTATACTGTGTAAAACTGGTGACTTCACTGAGAACACAATCAAGAACACGCATGCCATGTAAGTGAAAACATGAATGGTTAATTGTATTGTTTTGGCTGTAGAGTTTCCATCATCAGTATTGATTAATTACAAACCAGAACTGGAAGAGGCAAGGTGGTGATGGGAGGAATATAACCATTAAGAGTAAAGAGTAGCAGGGAGCAGCAGTGTGTAGCAGTTGGCTGCTTAAACAGATTGCTGTGCTGAAGCGTCAAACCTGAGTGGATCTGTTTAGAGATACAAACTTTCAGGAAGGTCAAACAGATTTATGTACTTTGTGACCTCAGTGTGCTACAAGGTAGATTCTACATCATTAAGCCTTCATATGCTTTATCAACTTATTACATTTTATGGCTGATGTGTTTATGGCTAACGTTACTTAAAAGAGTACTCCACTGATTTAGCAAGGCACTCCTTTAACATTGGCAGTTTTAAAACAATATCTAAAACCTGCCACCTACATTACCCACAATGCAGCTCGACTACCAGCAGACCAGTCGGAGATTCAGGTGTGTTATGCTAGTACAGTAGCAGCCTTGAGCCGCTAGCCTCAAGCAGAGATGAGGAGTGGGCTACAGAGGTCTGGTAAGCTCACTTCTTTCTAACTCACACACTCCCAGATGTTTTTTTCATTTTCAAATTCAGCCCCAATTGATGCTGACTCAAGTGACCTCACTTGAGGAAAATTAGCTCCCTCTGGACCCAATAAATATTGATAAATGGAACTTTAACAAGGTGTATAACAGGACCATGCAAAGTTTAGAGAATCAGGATTTCTACTCCGTATTCAGCCTTAAAATTTAATTGTTTTCACACTTCACACTCTACATGTTGGCGGAAACTGCAGATATTTGTGGTGCACTAGCTTTCATTTCCTCAGGTTGGATAACTGACCTGGGTCAAACAGACCACATGTAAAAATACATACAAATCTAAGAGCAACAAGCTCGTTCTATGCATTTTTAGCTGTTTGGTGCCTTAAACACAGTGTCACATCAGGACAAATCAGAAAGATGTTACAAAGTACAAAGTTTACTTTCAAATACTATGCTGCAAACTAAATCTCTATAACATAATTATTTGTTAATGGTTCTTGTTTAATATGCATATCTGTATATTATATAAAATGTGTTTAGTTTGCATATGCATTTGAGCACATGTATTTGTGTCCATGTGTGGTTGAGTCCGGTAAAAGGTGCAGTATTTGTCTGTAGTGAAATCAAGACAGTGCGGCAAGACATGTGGTTGTTTGCGTGTGTGTGTGTTTATCGTGTAATTGAAATAGCAGATGCTGAGGAGAAGCCTCAGCGTCATGAGGGGAGGGTGTTGTCAGACACCAACATGTCACTGCAAGTAAAATGTCTCTTCAAACCACAGACTAGGCCTCCGTGTATAAAACAGCTCAGGGCTGTGGACCTGTTTGTGGTGCGGTCCAGCAGGTTCACAGTACAAATGTATTTACTGAGATTATGAAGGTGAGAAGTTACATTTACTCAGCTGCAGGCTCACAGAGCATGTGCTAATGAGCTTTCGTCCCGGAGACAGACTCCACATTTAGACAGAGTATAGGGAATGTAACACCTACAGAGCAGTTAACAGTTGGACGGTGATGTTCTTATGTATGTGACTCTCCGTCCATGTTGACTTGATTATACTTTTCTGCATGATTAAACTGCAGATCATTAATGTTTGTCGAATATACTTTTCAGTGCTAAATTACTGTATGGTGAAAGCTAAATTAACCACTTTTTACACAGAAAAGTCCCGTCACACTCTGTACTCACATGCTTTAGCACTTGGTTGTCATATCAACACCTGTGTATATTTCATTGATATGTACAATAAGGTAAATTTCTGCTGATTGTAACCTTTATGACAGAAACGCTGGATTTGCCCTTTTAGTGTCTGCACACAACTATAAAATCCATTTATGTGGCCAGTAGATGTAAATTCCTTCCTGTAAGTACGCTCGCACCCAAACTGGTATTGTCCTTGAAATTGTCAATGAAATGTTACCAAAGACCAGATCTGTATAGGAAATACAATTAATGTGTGGCACCTAAAACAGGAAGTTACAACATTCCAATCTGATGTCTGTTACAATGAGTAAAACGAATAAATTATCACATGAACGTCACAGTATATACAAGCATTGTTTGTGTGTGAATATTGAACCATGTGAGAATGTTTGTGTGAGCTGGGCTGACCCTGTGAGCATTTTATATTTATCTCACATATTCTGGGAGTCATTGCTATGAAACAGACTGATGATAATCCAGTTATGGATCCTCAGTCATAACGAACGTGACATTTAAACAGAGTTATGTGTCTGTAACATTCTGCTCTTGGTGTGTCACACGTGTGAATCAAGTAAGCCTTTGCTTCATCATAGTGTGATGTAACAATGGATTTCACCAGGATTGTTTAACATCCTGTTGCTGAAAGGCCAGACAGCTCAGCCTGTTGTGTGCTGTATCTGCGACAGTTTACACAGTGTGCAGTTTCAACAGGCAATCTGACCGCTCAAGATATACAGTATGTCCAGCCATGCTGATTATTGCTTTAAGGCACACCTAGCTGTGCTTTATCTGTGGATTTCATCAGTTTTGTGGCAGTGATTCATTTCTGGGTTAAGCAGGGCTGGGTCAGTTTAGTTTTATTTGAATCAGTTCAGGAAGTGGTTTATCTTTATGGATGACTAAAAACAGTATGGAATGGGTAGTTAGTCATATTCACTGCATCATCATGCTTACAGAAAATAAAGGCTATGTCATTAGCAAATCCAGTAAATCTCAGTTACTTCCATTATAAACTGAACTAGCCAGTGTCAGAGCATAGTGATACAGTGTATATGTGTCTGTGTGTGGATGTTAATATGTGACACAGGGATATTAATAGTGCTGTTGTGGCTACAGATCGATGATTAATGGTTAAGATTAAGAAGATTTATGCTTCTGTTGTTTTGTCTGATGTTTCTTTTCAGATCGATAAATACCTATACTCCATGCGTTTCTCTGATGAGACGCTACGGGACATCACGCAACGGTTTCGGAGGGAGCTGGTCAAAGGACTGGGTCAGGACACTAACCCCACGGCTGTGCTGAAGATGCTGCCAACGTTTGTGCGATCAATCCCTGATGGCTCAGGTTAGCACCTCTAAACCGTATTGTAACCATGGTTGGATTACCTGAACCCCTTCAGGTCAAGCACTTTCTATGATGAAATCAGTATCAAAACCAGCCTATTCTATCACTGTATAAATGAACAAACAAAGGTTAGGCTGCACACTCAGCTTTGAAAATTGTTATTCTTGCTAAAGGATGCTTCATCAAGCCCAGTGTTCGTCAACATGGAGCCTTGGACCCTGGTCCAAATTTGGAGAAGCCTATGAAGAGAGAATTATTTCTGAAAATGACATTCATAATTTTCTTCTCCTCTTTCTTGGCCTTTCACAGCATGTAGTCTACTTCTGCTTCATCCAAATAATAAAGGTATTGACACAACAGAGACAGGAAGGAACATGCAAGCCAGACCGTTCTGGTGCTGTGACCTACACCAAGGATCTTTTAGCTGTGAGCCAACAGTGCTAACCGCCACAGCATGCTAAGTTAGATTAGATTTAGAACCACTTGTGACTGTTGTTGATGATAACAATTGAAGTTGTTTTTCTGCTTTGAGATACAGAGAATACAATCCTGGAAAACAAAAACCTTGCTGATAGATAATTATGTTATGTATAGAAATGTTTACCTTATTGGAAAATGGGCAACAGAAAGTACCATAATGTACCTCTGGCACCCCAGATCAGAATTTACTGCAGTCGTTCTGCCCTTGTAGCTCATGTGAATGTGAGTCAGAATTTGTTCATGTATTGTACGTGCTGTACTTGGGAAGGACGGTGTCTGTCCATCTTAACGGAGAGACAGATTTTATGGCCTTAGTCAGCTGAATATTAATGGCAAGCGCTCTCTCTCTCTCTCTCTCTCTCTCTCTCTCTCTCTCGCTTGCTCGCTCTCCCGTACATGCAAACAGGACCTCTGTCCCAAAAGAAATCTTAAATCTACTTTAGTCTACAATGTGAGAGCTATACCTACAGACATACACATCAGAGATTAGCTCTAATCCTGCTGCCATTGTTAGAGAAGACAATGACAAATAAAGTCAGAGTCCTAAAGTTACAAATGATTGAACATAATATTTAGTCTGAGTTATGGGATTATTATTCTGTAACTTAATGATTATCTCACATCTTTTTAACTGTATCAGTTTGAATGATGTCGGTGCACTTTGCTCCTTTTTTCTTAGCTGTATAATGACAGTTTAACTTACTTGCAAAAGCATCATTTCTGATGAGCTCTTGACCAGATGATATGGCTACCATAGCGGCTCTGGTGCGGTTGGGCAATCATTAACCAATACAGGAAGTTGATCTTGCAGAAAAGGTTTAAGCAAAGTATACACACCAGCATACACATACGAAGAAACACATAATGCATACATAAAAAATACATGGATACACTGCAAACCTTATAGTTTCTATGCGTATATTTACTTACTTACTGCTTCATTGTATTTGGAGGATTTAATAGATGACAGCTTTAGCCCAAAGACCAGACATAACTTCTGATAAAAGCTATCTGAAACAGCTTATAGAGAAAACACTCTGTGTGACAGTAATTCACTGTAAAGTAATAGTGAGAGCTGTATTTGTTGCTAAGCTAACACAAGGAAGATGTACTGATAATCTATGTCTTCTTGTTGAGTAAAGTCCTGAGCTCTGGTAGTTAAATGTGTTCTTCAGTAAAACACTTTCCTTATGAAGAAAGCAAAAGCTGAAACTTTGTTCCTTCTAATGAAGACAATCTATCTGCTACAAATTAAAATGTCTACGTACTTCTATGGCCATGTCAATTGCTAATTGACATTTCTCCCCTCTCTCTTTCCTCTTCCTGTCTCTCCCTATCTTCCCACTTTTTCTGTCTCGACAGAGAAGGGAGACTTCATTGCGTTGGATTTGGGAGGCAGTAACTTCAGGATCCTCCGCGTGAGAGTGAGCCATGAGAAGAAACAGACCGTTCAGATGGAGAGTCAAATCTATGACACACCAGAGGACATCATTCACGGCAGTGGAACAAGAGTAGGTTTATACTGAAATACACGCACACGCGCGCACACACAAACACAGTGTCTTCAGCTCAACATGAGACAACCTCTCCCTCTGTTCCAGCTGTTCGACCATGTGGCAGAGTGTCTCGGTGACTTCATGGAAAAACACAACATCAAAGACAAGAAACTTCCAGTTGGATTTACCTTCTCCTTCCCCTGCCAGCAGACCAAACTAGATGAGGTAAGATAAAATGAAAAATATCGACTTGGATATGGAGACCTCTCCATTACTGTAAGCATCAAATCTATCTCTTTACTTTTCTCACTTCCCTCTGGCGGTCTCTCCGTCTGTCACCAGGGCTTTCTGCTAACATGGACAAAGCGTTTCAAGGCCAGTGGAGTGGAGGGAATGGACGTCGTCAAGCTGCTCAACAAAGCTATTAAGAAACGAGGAGTGAGTCTTTTGATGCCACCCTTGAGTTCTGTAGTCTGACGTCATCAACTTGGTCATCCGAAATGCGTTTGGTTGAACTCAAACTGGGATGCAGAATGGCACAGATGATGGCAAACCATAGCTGTCGAAAAACGTGCTTACATGTGTGCTTTCATTGGTTTCAGGACTATGATGCTGACATCATGGCAGTAGTGAATGATACTGTGGGAACGATGATGACCTGTGGTTTCGATGACCAGCGCTGTGAAGTCGGCATCATCATTGGTACTACAACAATGTGCACTTGAATAGTCGAGGGACCAATCAAATTTAAGAGTGTATTTGACAAGTAAAATGGAATTCAATACTCTCCGAACCAATCAAAGAAGCAGAATAGAAATTAGGTACAAATAATATCAAATAATCTGTGTACAGATAACAAACTGACAAACTGAGTGCCAACATCCATATGTTTATCAAGTGCAAGGAAATAATTGTAGTCAGTTTAAGAAGAAGAGAAATTAGATTAAACTGTAAGGCCATGTATTTCTCTGTGTTTAGGTACTGGCACCAATGCGTGCTACATGGAGGAGCTGCGTCACATTGACCTGGTGGAGGGAGACGAGGGCAGGATGTGCGTGAACACTGAGTGGGGAGCCTTCGGAGACGACGGCAGGCTGGAAGACATCAGGACAGAGTTTGACAGAGAGATTGACCGAGGCTCTCTCAACCCTGGCAAACAGCTGTATGTCAAACCGAAACTGTTACACCCTCGTTCATCCCTGAGATAATCTAAATGAGCTACTTTTTCAGCTGATGATTAGCTGCCAGATACTCACCCAGCTGTTGTGTATTGTTCTAGGTAGAGAGAAGGGTTAATATGATTTGGCAAATGTTTATTCAAACAAAAATATCAATCAAAATTACAGTAAAATATTATTTTTTTTTTAAGTAGTTACTAGAAACTTTAAAGCTAGCAGGGATGTACCTCCAACCCTGCTGTTTTATCTTTAGATGAGTGTAGCTGATTTATGTGCTTTGAGATCCAAGTGTTCCTGCATGTTTTCTGTTTACACAAGTTGTCACAGAAGTCCTGCACTTGGCTAATAAGACTAGTTGAGACAAAGCCAATGCTCTTTGTTGGCTCTCTGCCCTTGTTTTTTCCACATGGGGGACCAAGTCTGTTTTTCTTAAAATGTGAGATGCTTATAGCTTCACCATGAGGGCGAGCAGCATCTGAATCAGAACATTTAATGCTTATTCTGAAATGAAAACGGGTAGAAACGGTTTACTAGTGGCATCTTTGACTATTAGAGAACAGCCAACAACAACATCTGTTGGAGAAAGTATGTTATAGTGATATTTATCCAGAGGTCTGGATTTTTAGCCAGAAGTTATTTCTTCTTTCTCTGTGTCGTAGATTTGAGAAGATGGTCAGTGGTATGTACATGGGGGAGCTGGTTCGTCTCATCCTGGTGAAGATGGCCAGAGAGGGCCAGCTGTTTGAGGGAAGGATCACCCCTGAGCTGCTCACTAAGGGGAAGATTGAGACTAAACACATCTCAGCCATAGAGAAGTAAGTCACACTACATTTAAATACCATGCGTTTTCTTAATTGAACAGTAAAACTTTAAATTGTATATATTTCTAGTCCATCACAGCTTCTCTGTCTCTGTCTTTCCTGTTTAGGAGTAAGGAGGGGTTGTCCAAGACCAGAGAGATTTTAGTCAGACTTGGTGTGGAGCCCTCAGCTGACGACTGCATCGCTGTGCAGCATGTGTGTATTGTTGCTGAAATAGCACTCAGAGATGCCACTTAAATTAGGGAGACCATGCAAAAATATTCAAGTATTTAATGTAGTTATTTCAAACAAACAATTTAAAGCCATAAATTTTTTTCAACATATCTGAGATCCGAACTTCTTCAACCAAAAGGTGCTTCAGTTCATGATGTTTGGATGTGCTGCTTGATGTATTTCTCTCCTCCCCTCCTTCAGGTTTGTACCATTGTGTCTTTCCGCTCTGCCAACCTGATAGCTGCCACGCTGGCAGGCATCCTAATGAGGCTAAAGGAGAACAAAGGCGTGGCACGACTCCGAACCACTGTAGGCATCGATGGATCTCTGTACAAGATGCACCCACAGTGAGTGACATTAAGATTAAAGATAAGATAGAAATGTGTGCATATGTGTTTATTTTACATGCTCTGTCAGCACTTATATTAGTTTTATTACCTTTTTGATATTGTGCTCCTCACAAACATCATTGAGAACTGCTGTCAGGTGTTTGGATGTGACTTACTGTATATCCATAATATATATGTTATCCCTTCTTTATCAGTATGTAGGATACACTGTCTAAAGAAGACCACATTTCTTATTAAAACTCTCTTCTATCCATTTCAGATATGCTCGTCGTCTTCATAAGACAGTCCGCCGTTTGGTCCCGGACTCTGATGTTCGGTTCCTCCTATCAGAGAGCGGCAGTGGAAAAGGAGCAGCCATGGTGACCGCTGTGGCCTACCGACTCGCCGAACATTCACGACAAATTGCCCAAACACTGTCCGAATTCCGCCTGACGACTGAACAACTGCTGGAGGTGAGGACAGAGAGATACTGTAGTGTGTTTATTTGTGTGTGTGTGTTTCTTTCACTGTGTGTTACTTCACTATTTAAGATATCATTAATTTCTCCAGGTGAAGAAGCGAATGAGGATAGAGATCCAAAATGGCCTTTCAAAGAGCACTCAGGACTCTGCTACTGTCAAAATGCTGCCAACCTTTGTACAAAGCACTCCTGATGGCTCAGGTGACACACACACGCGCGCACACACACACACACACACACACACACACACACTCGCATGCATACACATAAATATTGAAGCTAGCATCCTGTGACTGCACATGTGTGTCTGTTGAGAGAAGAGAGCAGCAGAGATCATTACTCAGCAGGTTGGCAGCTCATTACAGCTGGTTCATGTCTGGTTCACATCTCACAATGACAGCCGATGATGATCTATTATCGCTCTCACCCACTCATGTCATACCCACTGTACTGTTGTACTTTTTCACTTCAAAACATAACATTTTAGAGGGAGAACATACATTAAAACGAAGCAGGAAAACAATGGTTGAACACAGGGTATGCATACAAGCATTTGGATTTTCACGTTGACATCCTGAGCTATTCTTTTTGAGCATTGAACAAAGCATATCTCTGAGGTGTGTGTATGTGTGTGTGTTTGACATGAAAACTGCTTTATTTATGTATCTGTCTCTCTGTTTGTCTGCCCGTCTTGTTATACAGAGCATGGTGATTTCCTGGCTTTGGATTTAGGAGGAACCAACTTCAGAGTTCTGTTGGTGAAGATTCGCTCTGGCAAGAGGAGAACAGTGGAGATGCACAACAAGATCTACGCCATTCCTCTAGAAGTGATGCAGGGCACAGGAGAGGAGGTGAGATCCATCACTCATTAGAGCCATTCATCTGTGTTAAAGATTAGATTTGAATTTAACTCGTGTGCACTGGCTGAGGCTAATCCTGTGTGTCACCTTTGGCCGTTTCATCCTCACTCCTCAATCTGTTTCTCTGCCTCCTGAGGCACACAAGACAAGAAAGTCAGAATATAAATGGAACTATTTTATGCACTATTTATTGTAATTTTACAGGTGTTTTCACTTATTTTGCCTAATTAAACCTCTCCTCAAGACTGTGCCCACTCTCCTATGGGACAACCTGAATCTTTATCATTTTTATTAGTATGTGTAGTTTGGTTATATCACACATTCCCCAGTATATCTGAGCCAAACTTCAACCTGAGCAACCAAAGTAAGTGAGAACATCTGTGTGTGGGTGTGCATGGAATTTTAAAAGGAAGGGTTTAAATCCTAAAAGTAGAAGTAATGAGATATGGTCTGTGTCTAAAATTGTTCACTATACATTCCAGCATATAGTGGGCTCTTGATATGGTAGTGTTGTCAGATAAGGTCCACTATACCCTATGTAGTGGACTCAATTTATTTCACAATGCATCATCCAGAAGTGGTCTACAATTGACGTAGTGGGATGGGAATAGTGAATGATTTCGGACACAGCCAAAGTCTGTCTGCCCTCAATAATTTCTGCTGAAGTGGCATTTAGCCCAATACAATATATTTAAGGTTACTATAACACTGTATTACATAGGAAAGAAAGAAGCCACTCACACTGCCCTATATAAAGTCAAGCATGTTGCTTCTCTGACCTCAGTCAGTGATCTCATAACGTGTTTTCCATGGAAATATGAAGTAACTTGCCTGGTTAAGTAAGTGACACACATGAACAACAGATTTAACAGGGTTCCTCTGAATTCCACTTTTCTCTGTCACAGGTCTGTATTGCCTCCAGACCAGTCAAATTATGTAACAGTTCTGTATAATTAAATCTCTAAAATATGTAAATCACAAGGCTGCATCCACAGTTATATAACGCTTAGTTAATGTGTTTTATAAAATCCAATGTGAGTCTATCATGTGCCTTTTGTAAAGCCCAAAGGGATTACATTTTTTTTTTACTTTTTATTGTTATTTCCTTAATATTACCAGACAGTATTAAGAGCATTAATCTGGGCAGTAATAAACACCTAGTATTGGAAGTTAAAAAGAAATCATTGGAGGCTCAAAATGGGACAAAATATGACAAATGTTTTTGATATATATACTTAAGTTTTACATGTTGTCATATTTCTTCTTCCAGTTGTTTGATCACATTGTGCAGTGTATCAGTGACTTCCTGGACTACATGGGGATGAAGAATGCTCGTCTTCCTCTGGGCTTCACCTTCTCGTTCCCCTGCCGACAGACCAGCCTGGACGCTGTGAGCGCACAACTATTCCTTCCTCTCTCTTCCTTCCTCTCTAATATACTGTATTGTCTCTTACTTCCCTTAGAGTCTTAAATCAGCTGAGTCTGAAAACTGAACCCGCTGATTCTGCAAAATGGGTCAACTGATAACCACACATATAAGCAGCACCAAGAGAAAACCCCAAATGTTTCTGAAATCTAAACTTTTCAAAAAGCTGTTGTTTTAAGCTTGAGGACACGTTTTCATGAGCCCAAGAAAAGAATTTTCTGAGCGCCGAGCAGACCATGAAATTCTTGCATCCTATGCAAGATATGACAAGTTTCAATTGTGTATATGTGTGTGTGTGTGTGTGTGTGTGCGCAGGGCATCCTGGTGACATGGACCAAAGGCTTCAAGGCGACAGACTGTGAAGGAGAAGATGTGGTGGGACTGCTGAGGGAGGCCATCAAGAGGAGAGAGGTAGGATATGAGGAGCAGCATCATTCAGTTAAACACGGCACTGGTTGCACAAATGTGGACGGTGATGTTGCATCATATTATGTGTTTCCTGTTTAGGAATTTGACCTGGATGTAGTGGCTGTAGTGAATGATACAGTGGGAACCATGATGACCTGTGCCTATGAAGAACCCACCTGTGAGGTTGGACTGATCGCTGGTTAGTTTACCTTAGATTTACTCTTTTTGATAAATATTCACTTTTGTGTGCTCTATCCATCTAACGTGTGTCTGATTATAGGCACTGGCAGTAATGCATGTTACATGGAGGAGATGAGGAACGTTGAGATGATAGAGGGAGATGAGGGACAGATGTGTGTCAACATGGAGTGGGGGGCTTTCGGAGACAACGGATGCCTTGACGACATTAGGACGGAGTACGACCGCGCTGTGGATGACTTCTCCCTCAATCCAGGCAAACAGAGGTTAAAATCCCCCTCACTCACGCACACACATTATGGCCCTGTTCTCCAAGTCAAAAACACCTGTTAGCATATCAACCCTTTATTTCCTGGACTCATACCCTTATAAATTACTTCCAGTGTGTGTGGATGCATGTGGATGTCCATTTATGTGTATGTTTTATGCTTGCATGTGTTTTACAGATATGAGAAAATGTGCAGCGGCATGTATCTCGGCGAAATTGTGCGGAACATCTTGATAGATATGACCAAGAGAGGATTCCTGTTCAGAGGACAGATTTCGGAAACACTGAAGACCAGAGGCATCTTCGAAACAAAGTTCCTCTCACAGATAGAGAGGTAAAAAAAAAGAGCACTGTGCTTGTTTGTGTCTCGAGGAGTAGCAATGCATTACTCAGGATTTTTGTCTTTCATCTTGCCAAGCTGTTAAGTGACAACATCAGTGCCACTCGATTGCACTCCATTAGACCCCCCCTTGTAGAACAGCATCTGCAACTTTGCTTATTTCACTGTTAGGCCACTGATGTTCTTATCCATTAAAATTGTACTTGAATTTTCCGTTGAGTTTTTTTCCCTCCTGCCCACGGCTCAGTCTTTATGTGTTTGTCTTTCTCCAGTGACAGATTGGCTTTGCTGCAGGTGAGATCCATCCTGCAACACCTGGGGCTGGACAGCACCTGTGATGACAGTATCATAGTCAAAGAGGTAAAGTATAGCAACATACATACTGTGTGTGTGCACACAACAAAACATTATATCAAATTATGTTTTTTAAATTTGTCCCCAATCAAAACATTAGCCCACAAGCATCCAGTCTCACGCTCAACCCTTGATAATACATCCAGGGCAGTTATCAACACAAACTCTTGACCCTTAATGCACCTCGGATGGTTTTTGGAGTGAATATAAATTTATAAAAATGAAATGTGAAATAAATACTTTCATCCTACTTTCATTCATTATTTTTTAATCATACTTTGTTGAAACTGTTTTGTTGGAGAGGTGTTGATTCAACTTTATGTTCATTTTAACATTATAACCTTCATGCAAGCAGGATTTATTGCAGGACTGATGTACTAGGCTGCATATGTTTTAGCTAGATGTACCTAATAAACTGGCAACTGAGTGTACATAGTGGACAGCAGACACTGTGAAAGAGTCTGAGCCCCACAATACATCATCACGCTTGTCTTGTGAAAGAGGCAGACATGTTAAGTTATATTTATTTTCAACATTTGTGGAGTGATATGATAATGTTTGTCTCAGCAAAAGTATGGCACCAACAGTCTGATAAGTGTTTTCATTGTTATTCAGGTATGTGGAGCAGTGTCACATCGTGCAGCTCAGCTGTGTGGGGCAGGCATGGCGGCCGTGGTCGATAAGATCAGGGAGAACCGAGGACTGGACCATCTGAACATCACTGTAGGGGTGGACGGGACACTCTACAAACTACATCCACAGTGAGTTGAATACATCAGTAACTGCTCATACAGAACTATCCACTGTTCACTGAAGTGCCAAAGAAACAAATATGAGCTGTAACATATGGTGACCGGGCCATTCTGTCATGTGGTGAAGTGACTAGTCTGAAAGGACTTGTTTTACGTTCTAGTAACTAACGACGCATTCACCAAGACAACTGTATTTGAATAACGTTACTATGCAGAAGACAAGCAAAACCAACAAGGCAGGCTCAACTAGTTCTGGACAACAATGATAAGAGGAGCTGCAGGCCATTACAGCTCAACAAATAAGTGTCATTGTTTGCTACTTTTTAAACTCTGTGTTGTAGTTGAGATTCCCAAAGCATTTGGCAGACAATGAGTAAATGTTCAGAAAATGATAATTCATTAAGTCTTTAATAATAATAAAAACTAACAGTGACTTGATCATTTTATTAACATTTAGCTGAACAGGTTCATGGCTTCTACAGTATATGTCTCATACATTATTGCATGCAGATCATGCTGAGTCATGCTTTAGTTCTGAACTAATTGAGTACAGAATGTGTTGACAGTCGCACAATAAAAGAGAGATACCTGAGGTTATAAATGAAATCTCTCACTCTACCTCCTTTCTTTTAAGCCAGTGTCACCTCAAAAGCTCAATTGACGAATAATTTATTGAAAGAACGTTATTGATATGGGTCATGTTAGTTTTAGCACATGCCATAGACAAATTGCCTAACACAACCAATCTCACTCACTGTAGTTTTAGAGTCAAATCCCCATCCTCTCAAAGTTGCATTTAAACTGGCTCTTTTTTTTCTTTTTTTTTTGCTATTTGGTACAATGTTCATCACTTCACTCGTTAATATTATGTCAAATCTTTTCTCTCTGTCTAGTTTCTCCGGGATCATGCACCAGACAGTAAATAAATTGGCTCCTCAGTGTAACGTCAACTTCCTGCTGTCAGAGGACGGCAGTGGGAAAGGAGCTGCACTCATCACAGCCGTGGGCTGCCGACTGAGACAGGAGCTTAACAATAAATAGACTAAATCTCCTCTGCCTCGCTGTTATCTCCTCACCTCTCTACAGTCCCCCTCTCTCCACCTGCTCTCTCCTCCCCTCTGTTCTTTCCCCTTGTCTCCTCTCCTCCTGAATCAAACCAGTCCAGTCAACAGATCATGCTCCAGTCGCTGCTTTAGCCCGTCTACATGACAGAGAGAGAAGGAGATAGCTTTCTCTGCTGTGTTAAGAGGCGGAGAGTCAGGCACTATGTTGTAGTTAGATTATGTTTGATTAAACATTGTAACAATACCCAGACTCTTAAGGGTTTTGCAGTTTTGTGATATCTAAGGTTAAACTTCTCATAGAGATAAAACTCAGCCTTCAGCTCTAATGAAAATGTGCAGGGCAGAAAAAACAGTGTCCACACACTCCAGTAATGCTCCAATGAGCTGTTTATCATCGCCATCTGGAGGATTTCTCTGATGCTTGCAGTCTGTTACAATATACCAAGTACAACAGGTGCAATTTCCAAAAGCATTGCAGAAAAAGGTTTATCCTTGTTCAGCAGATGCTACTCACTGTCTGTGCAACAAGATATAAAAGGAATATGAGGTGATATATAAATGTGAAATGAGATGAAAGGGAATATATTTGCTTTAAAGTTTTTAATATCTTACCCAGATATAATACAATATGTGTTATACATTGTTGCTATTTATTTTATTTTTATATTGGGAGATGTTGAAAAATTTTATTGTTGCAATAAGGAGGCACACTGAGGAAGCCATCGTCAAAGTCCCCTCAACCGGTACTTGTCCTGTAGTGGAGGATTTAATAAATCACATCAGGGCAGAAATGTGACAAAAGAGGGACTTCTACAGTGCTTGATCTGCAGGGAATGCCATGACACATGCTTGCTGAATGTGCCGATTTGGTCTAATTTATGACAGCAAATGTACTCTACTGTAAAATATGTCCAAATATTACATTAATTGTAAACTTCTTATTTAGTCAAAGCCACCATATGCATATTATGGTAATATTAAAACTACCACACAGTATTTTAAAAGTATGTTCAGGAGAATAAGAATTGAAAATAAAAAAATGAAATTCATTTTGACATTTTCAGTGAACAAAAACAAGGTTGAACCAATTAGGGTAAGTTGTGACTTCAGCGAGAACAATAGGCCTTTTTAACAGAAGACATTCTGACATGTCACAGTAGCAAATACACAGGTGTAAATAGTAACATTAGTGGTGGCTGAATTCCATTTAGCTGGGTGGAAAACAATATGCATTCTCCCACGTTCACACCAACACTGATTCTGAGGCTAATGGGAATGTCATTAGTTTTGCAGGTATTTGGTCCTAAAACAAAGTATTGGACAAATTGAAACTTTGACCTGATGATGGTGTTAGATGCAAAGTTAAATTATCACCAAAGTTATTACAATTCATCCTGAGGGGAATGTTTGCACCAAATTTCATCCATTCATAGAGTAAAAGTCAGGGGATCACTGAAGTCATCAGGATTCATCATCTGGGAATCGTGAACGTCTGTAAAAAAAAAAACAAAAAAAAACCAATTTGTGCCAATCCATCCGTCCATCCATCCATTATCTATACCGCTTATCCTCAGAGGGTCGCGGGGGGCCTGGAGCCTATCCCAGCTGACACTGGGCGAGAGGCGGGGTAGCCTACACCCTGGACTGGTCGCCAGTCAGTCACTACAGCCTTAGGATCTAAACTTCAAAACATTTAGGAATAATTAGTTAAGTTACACCACCGACTGCAAGACCCAGGGCATGATGTGAAACGCCTGTGTGTCGCCTGATCAAAGAGCTGATTGGCTCTTAGTTTTGACCACAAACATCACGTTTTGTAGAAAATCCTAATTGTCTGTGTAATTGTTGTAAAAAGTTTAATCTGTTAACAAACATATCTTGTGTGATTGATAATGACAATAATAAAGTTTATTTCAGCCATAACTATCCGAACATGGTCTGCAAACTACAGGCAGCCTACAGGTGGATCTAACAGGATGTAAATATTTCTGTGACTTCCTGTATATTCTTTCAAGGCTGCTGGAAACTGTCTGACTTTGCTGCTGTTTGTCACACCGCCCCCTGCTGCTCCCATCTGATCTCATCCACTTTCCAGACGAGCTCTGACACGTTGGGGGTAAAACTTTTAACGGTAGCCTATATTTATTATTTTCATGCTTCAATTGTTTGACAGAGGCGAGAACACATTTACCCAGGATGATATTCAAAGACAAAAGTATGAAATATTTTGCATTTTTCTTCAACTTCGAAGCATGAAATAGTTTTGATATCGCGCGAATATGTGGTATACCCAAGAAAATAAGACAAAGAAATGTTTAAAAATGTTTTACAATGTTTGAGGAATGTGATGTTTTTTCTGGTTAATTTTAAACATACAAAAGTACAACAGCTGCACTGCCTCTAAGTTTAGAATAAGTACATGAATATCTATTGACTGACTGGTTCCACAGACTGAGACACACAAACCTAAGTCATTAACATTATAAGAATATAACTTATAATGTAAAACGTGATTTCAAATATTCCATTAATTGTAAACTTCTTATTTAGTCAAAGCCACCATATGCATATTATGGTAATATTAAAACTACCACACTATTTAAAAAGTATGTTCAGGAAAATTAGAATTGAAAATAAAGAATGAAATTCATTTTGACATTTTCAGTGAACAAAAACAAGGTTGAACCAGTTAGGGGAAGTTGTGACTTCAGCGAGAACAATAGGCCTTTTTAACAAAAAAAAAAAATTTGGGCCAATCCATCAAGTTGAAATATTTCACTGTATAAGTGAAACTGGCTGGGGAGAAACCGTTCTGAATTCCTCATTCAGAACGGACCTTATCTTTGCTATCTGGCATGTTTCTTCGACTTCCTGTACCACACACCTGCCTTTAATAAATGGCATAATTGGGTCTGCTGTACTGCTGTGCTGTATTGGAAATTCTGCAGCAGTCTTTAGTAGGCTATCAGTATAGTAAACAAAACAAAAATTAAGTTTTATTAGGATTAGGATCCCCCAAGGCATCTCAAGATAAATCTGAGGTGTCAAAATGATTGATTAGGGAGTATTTCTATATTATTTAATCCAATTTTTATTTTATCTTGTGAAATATTGGATACCTTCACCTCTTCAGACTGAAACTCCTTCAAATAAAACAGCACCTCTGTGAAGAGAGGTCACAAGGTGACGTTGCTTCATTTTAAATGGGCCCAAGACAAAAAGTTTGGGAACTAAATGCATTTACTATAGAAATTAATGTACTTCGGTAAGTAAGGTAAATTCATGAGAAGCTAAACTTTTTACTGAATGCAGCTGTAAGTGTGCTAGCTCCAGTTTTCAGATTAAGAAGCGTTTAAGAAAGTAAGAGTTTATATCCTTAAGGTTTAAAGTGCTTTTAGTTAGACCTCTTATGGAAATGTGTTCTTTATTCATTTTTATAGAGACAGTGATAATTAGTGTATTATATAAATAGTGTAGAAAGCTCACTACATCCATCCATCCATCCATCCATCCATTATCTATACCGCTTATCCTTAGAGGGCCGCGGGGGGGCTGGAGCCTATCCCAGCTGACATTGGGCAAGAAGCTTTTTGTCTGGAGTTTATTTGTATGGTCAAATCATATACAGCATGGTGTATACGGACACATAGACACACATATGTCATTAAAAAAGATCACATGAATATTGAAATAAATGCGTAAGTAGCTTCAGTTTGAAAATAGAAAAGGAAAGGAAAGTAAATGTAGATGTCAATCTTCTGTTCCTTAAATTATAATTATGTAAATAATTAAATAACTTTAAATGTAATAACTGACCTGCCAATCAGTGTATTGTTATTTATCAGACATTTGAGGGTGAGGAAAGCTTAGTCTCTAGCTTGCACAATTTTTAGTTATTTGACCACAAAAATTACAAAATCAAAGAGATGATTTGAATTAAATCATAAAACTGAAAACTTATTTTTGAAGAGTTTATATGTATTCAATAAGTACTTGTTTTTATTTTTTGTTAACTATTTTACTTTGTTAATAAAGGTCTGTGGGTTGTGACTTTTATGCAAATAATGTATCTGTATCATACAATATTATGCAACTTTGACACACTGTTGTCTGTAATGTAAGTGATAATGTGCAATGACTATTTCAACTGTAGACAATTAATGTATGTGTTTCAGAAGAATTTACAATGAGTGCAATAGGAGAATGAACTGCA
>LKNJ01002673.1:0-57120 GCA_002120245.1 Maccullochella peelii
TGTAGTGAGAGGAGTCTGCTCTCCACCACTGGCCTGGGGACGGACTTCTCCCACACACGACAGGGTCTCTCATAGTGATGAACCTTCAGAGAATTATCACCCAACTCTGCAGTTCTCCTCAGCTCTACGGGAGCATTTTAGCATCTTTCAGCTCATTGTTTTGGTTTTACAGCACACAGTTGTTGTGGTTCACTCTCACCACTCTGATCAACCTTGTTTTCAACCAAAGCAGGCAGATTTCAGTGAAAAAGCTCTATAAACGGACTGTTCACTACCTGCATAGCACCAAACAGCAGCTAGCTTGTAAACATAGTGGAACTTTTAGCAGCTAAAGAGCCAGATATTTCCTTCAGGAGTTGGTGGAGACCAAAACAGAGCTAAAAACAGAGTGAATATTGAACTTGCATTCACCAGGTTGCCTGAAACACGACTCCAAATTAATGCTAATGTGGCTCTGTGTCTGCTGGATGCGTAAATAGGAAATTGTTTGCTAACATGTTCACCATATCACCTTTATGAGGTGATAATATGTCAGTGTTCTGTTTACAGCTTGTTGCTCTGCCCCCAGTGTTTAAAGTAACTCTCCACTCAAAAACATGTTTTGCTTATTGTTACTTCACATGGATGTTTGACCTTCCCTGTGCAGAATGAATTATGCAAAGTTTGACACTAGAAGGCTATTTTCACATTCATCTGCTGAAGGGGAAAGTTTCTCTGCGTTTGTCTGAGTGCGTATGAGCATGACTTTGTGACATCGCAACTGGTTTGGAAGCCAATCGTTGCCCAAATAAGCAACTTACACAAGTGTGATGTGGAAACTTAAAATCTTAAAATGGGCTTTTCAGTGAAGGGGAAGACGTCTTGTGTCCAGCAGCTAAACTACTGAAATGAAAAATATTTGTATATTTGTTTTTCAAAGAATTTAACCTTGTAGTTCTCAGTTCTTCAATAATCAACAACAACAAAAAAAAACATATCAGACTCAAATTACTATTTGAAGCAAAGTATTTTTATATGTCTTAAAACATGTCAGGAACGGTTCTTAAAGTATTTTTGACATCAGAACAAGAGATTGTGAAGTACAAGAGTACAAGTTCAAGCCAAGCTTTACAGAATGGATCAAACTGAAAATATATTTTGATAGTATTTTGGAATTGGAAAAAAAATTAAATTTCCTCAAGGGGATTAATAAAGTAGTTCTTCTTCTTCTTCTTCTTCTTCTGAAATGTTTCATCAGAGCTGTTCATTGTAGTACAGACCTACAGGACCAGGTATTCTGTAACTGCCTTCTCATGATAAAGGTACAGTACAGAGTGAGCATGGAGTATATCTCAATAGTAGGCAGGTGAAATGGAAAGACACCCCGTGTTCAGAGCTAGCTCCTCCCACTTCCTGTACACCTCCTTATAAGCGTACCTGTATCATCAGAAGCACACAGCCTCCTGTATTCCTCTGGATTTCACTGTGCTGCTATCTGAAGAAATCCCTGGTGAGTATGATGTTTTTTAAGAAATTATTATAGAAGAAGAAATAATTATTTTTTAGCAATTACATTTATTAGAATTGATGAACTAAATCATTTTTAACAATTCTGCTTTGTTCTTTTATTAAGTTTTTGAGTTGAGATTATGAAAAATTTAAATTATAATTGGACGAAAAAGTTGCACTTTCCTCAAGCATTATTTATTTTCTAGTTCACTTTCATTCAAAGTTGTCAACACAGCTATTTGTCAGCTAACGGCAAGGTGATTTAAAAAAAACTGAAATGAAAGACCATTTCCTGCTGAACACAGTGTCTCCTTGTGTTACTGGAATTCACTCGGAATATTTTCCTGATCATTTTCTCAAGCTCTATCTTCCGTTGGAAACAAGGACCGTCTTTCTCCTGCTGGGTCCTTTGTAGTGTTGTGGGATCAGTTTCAAGGATCAAGTGACAGGGAGACAGAGAGGTTCTCTTGGCCGCTAACACACAAAAGCAAGCATGCGTGAAACCTCTCTCACACACACACATACACACACAAAGATACACTGTCCTGTACAATGTTCGAACATCCAAACACCAACTTGTCACGCTTGAAGCCCAGTGAATAATGTGAACACCTGTTAACTAGTATAACTACTAGTATGACTGACTAATATCAAATGAGGTTTAAAAAAGTAGGAAAGAAAATAAGAGGAGTATTTAAACAAAATAACATCACTAAAAAATGTTCTTAGCATATGAACTGAATATAAAGAGACATAAATTTCAGAATTTCAGTTATTTTGTAACATTTCAACACATCTTCTATAGTCTAAACCTTCAGGAAGGCATACATTTTTTGGAGCCACTTTTCACCTCCTCAGTTTTTTCCTCTATTAGTCTCTTCTTGAATATAAAATGCCTCATATTATCATAGTAATAGAGTATATGAGAGTGTTCTCAGTCCTGGTGAAAGGCTCTTTTTCGACCCGGGGTTGAGATATACTCATTTACATTTTGATTTTACAGTGACTTGAGTTGAAGGTGCATTTGAACTGAGCCGAGATGGACAGGCTGAAGTGGCTCTGACCATAAAGTCAGTCATCTCTTCGATGCAGACGGTTAGTTTGAAAAGCCACTAGCCGGCCGTTCGAGCAGTCATTTAAAGACTCCTTTCATCATTTTTAAGTGGGCGTTCAGTGGACTTGAATAACAGGCCCTACTTGTATATAAGTCTGGCCAAATGCTAGAACTGAATCTACAGCTAGATCTCATGTAACATTAGCTTTAAATGACTGTAATAGGTCAACCAGTCTGGTATTTGAAGTTATGTATTTCCCTGATCTGTAATTTGAACATCCATCCACTCTCTCACCCCAGAGAGATGAACCCTTCGGAGCTGTGATGGACGTGTGATTGTGCTTTTGTTCTGTTTCTCTCTTCATGTCTTGCTTTCATTTTGTCTTTATAAGTCTAATTCCCTGTCCTCTGCCGCTACAGCCACCCATCATGGCCTCCAGCATGTCGGTGAGGAGTTACTCTTTAAGCCGTCAGCCCTCCTTTTCCAGTCGTTCTCTGATGGACACCGGCCGCGCTCGCTCCCGTGCGTCGGTGTCTTTCGCAGCAGCCAGCCCGCTGAGTCGTTCAGCATCCATCAGCCAGGATATCAACGGGCCAATTAGCCTGCAACTTAACGGACTGCACGGCACCAGCACCAATGACAAGGAAGCCATGCAGAGTCTCAACAGCCGTCTGGCCAATTACCTGGACAAGGTCTGACACATGAAACAGTACCGCACTGTTAAGCTATTGGGCAGCAGCCAAATGCGTGTATCTCTGTTTGGCACCATGCAGACAAGGAAATGATACTATTAGAAGCAAGCTGAAACACTGATCATTGATCTGTCTCTTTTTTTCTTTGACTTCCTCCAGGTACGTTCACTGGAGCGCTCCAACGCAGACCTGGAGACAAAGATTAAGCAGCTGATGCTCGATCGCATTCCCAAAGGTCATGACCTTGATTCCATGATGGCCCAAGCTCATGCTGTTGAGCAAGAGGTGGGCATGAAGGGACATGCAATCACACCTGGCATACATTATAAAGATAGGTCCACTTAAACAGCCAGATGACTTTTGAATTTTTGTGTCAATCAACAAAGCTCAAGGTTATGATGACTTTGGTTATTTTACATAGTCAAAACATTCATGCAAATGTCAGCATGTGCGAGGTCTTTTAGCAGGAGCTGCATCAGTAGAGTGATCAGAGGCAGAATTTGACCCACACTTGATCTTTAAGTTAACTTGTACCA
Organism: Maccullochella peelii; assembly: GCA_002120245.1. Classification (NCBI taxonomy): domain Eukaryota; kingdom Metazoa; phylum Chordata; class Actinopteri; order Centrarchiformes; family Percichthyidae; genus Maccullochella; species Maccullochella peelii. Next base: position 3,772 of record LKNJ01002673.1, read on the forward strand.
AACAAAGCCTGAGTAAAGTTAATGATTATTGCATATGTTTTGACAAAACAGAAAAAGTTACAGTTTAACGAAGTGAATGTGTTGGAATGTGTTACCATACTGGATAAGGATTCAAATTTCCATGTGTCTTTTGTAACTATTAGTAACTCCACTATAAAGTACAAATACTTTACTTTTACTGTCATTATACCAAATACAGTATAAACATGTGAACATAATACATACAGCATCAAATGTAGAAGAATGTGTTAATGTAGCAGAATTCAGTGTGAAGACTGACTTCAATGAAGGATGTTAATGTCTTTTTTAACACTGTTACCCCACATTGCTATTTGTCAGGTGAGGAAGAAGACCTTGGAAAATGCTCGTCTCATGTTAGAGATCGATAATGCTAAACTGGCTGCTGATGACTTCAGAATCAAGTGAGTGATTAATGATTACAGTACTGAAGCTAGTGTTTGTTGTCTCTTTTTTGATATGACTTATTGAGCCTTTTAGAGTTTAATCCATGTTTTTATTAAGGTTTTACTGTTTCTGCTTCATGCAGTAGCGTCACATTTGCAAGAACTGTGTAGCTGTACAGCATGGCAGCATTAGATTAATATAGTGTAATACTTGATCAACTAAAAATCCTAACTGTAACTGCAAATTCTGATAATTATTGGAAAAACATCATATCATTTTGTGCTGCTTTAATTTCCAACTTTTTCCTGTCCTTTTTTCCTGTAAAGTCTTCCTGAGTGCCTAGATATTTTTGAATATTTTGTTTTATGAATGTTACACAAGAGGTGCCATGAAATGGACAGAACTAGGTCAATACAAATGTTATTCTTTTTTCATATATAAATGTTTAAATAAAATCTTTCCATATGCAGACATAGCTGAGCTTTAAAATGTATACTTATAACTTTATGAGGCACTTTCTATTGCATTAAAAAGAAAGTAAATAAACATCAAGTATCCTGTTTTTCTGCTTTTCTCTGCTATTTTTTTGGACTTTACTAGGTGGGAGACGGAGCTGGTGATGTGTCAGTCTGTGGAGCGAGACTGTGTTGCTCTGAAAAAGGCCAAGACCGACCATGAGCAGATCATCGCCTCTCTGAGGGGAGATCTGGACAGCCTGAAAGAAGAACTTTACTTCCTCAAGAAAAACCATGAGGAGGTAAGTCTGTTTGTTGACTCTATCTGCCTGTACTCGTTTTTTGTTTTTCATCCCGTATCTTTTCCTCTTCAACCACCTTCGTATGGTATGCAGGTCTTTTAACACACCTGTTTTATCACGTTTACTTTGCCTTCTCCATTACTCGACATTTGTTTCATCTCCTTTTCATTTTGGCCCTCTCTCTTATTCTCCAACCTGCCCTCACAAACAGCAGGTTGTTTGATATCGGACTGACCCAATTTGGTGGACTCGATGTGTTTTTTAGAGCCTAAGCCAAAATAACGTGGTGGGGGGGGTGATGTGAGAGAGTGGTGGCCCTTTGGTTACTACAGACAAAAGGAGCAGGTAGATCTGGTTTCCCAAACCTGCTCTTTCTGTGTAATCAGCCGATCTGAGGTGTCCAGACTACTGTCCTCGGGGGGGGGGGGGACTGAGAAGCTAAGATAAACTTACCCCTTCTGACCAAAGGAAGGATTGAGCTTCTACTTACTGAACCTAGATGTGAATGAGGCTACAATAATGTGTTGCAAATAAAGTTTAAGTTAGATTTGGTGTTGGTCAGTTTGGTCAGGTTTCAGGGCCACAATTTTACACTCAAACCATGACCTGCTGCAGATATTGAGAATTAATTTGACCAAATGAGACTGGCTTGTTTTGGCTTTTGTGAATCCTGAAATACATCATGCATGTGTATCATATGTGCATGCATACAGTATTACCTATGTATACTTAGTTTACATTTGCTTGTTTGTCTTATTAATATACGTGTGTGGTTTTGCTCCTGTCCAGTGTGAGGAAAGTGGTGTGATAGTGGATTGGTCTTTTGAACTGGCTCACTATGTAAATGCCTCTTTGTCAGCTCTCATCTATGAAATCCATGTCAGTTCTCTATGTTGAAAATATGGACTTTTCCCCCACTAAAATAGAAAAGTAGCATCTCTGGGGGTTAGTTTTCTCTCATGCTTCCCCTTCCCAAGCAAGGATACAATCACTGTACATAGATTAAAGTGTCCAAAAAAGGCTGGGAAATTGTGTGTGAATATATATCAAGAGCATTAAAACCAGATCACATCACGTTAAAACCAGTTGCATGTGACATAAAACGATCATCGTCAAACGATCGTCACAGAGAAGAGAGAGTGAAAGAGATCCAGTGAGCGTGCATGAATAGAGAGTGGGAGTATAACGTGTGTGTGTGCATGTCGGTTGAAAAGCCAGGGGTAAGGTGAGCTCTGCCCCATCAACTATTGATGGAGAACATCTAAATTATGAAGATGCCCTCACATCCTCTCTTCCACCCTGCGGTGTAGGATTCACAAAACTATTGCTGGTTCCATATGTCGCCTGTTCGCACAGATGGTACAACGTCAAGATTATTTAGAGACGACACAATGCAAACATAATGTTCTTTACATTCAAAAATAAACACACACACTGTGACGAGGGTATAAGTATTTAGTACTTCTCCCACCGCAGGAACTGGAGCAGATGAAGTCTCGTATTGCCAGAGACGAGGTGAATGTGGAGGTGGACTCGGCCAGCGGGCCAGAGCTGGGCACCATTCTGTCTGACCTGCGTTCCCAGTATGAGGGGATTGTCAAGAAGAACAAGGAACAAGCAGAGCAGTGGTACCGTAAGAAGGTGTGGGGAGAAACTGCCATGTCTTTCTCATGACAAGAGAATTTTACTTTAATCAACTGATTCATTGAAATAGGACTGAAACTAATGATTATTTTCAATAGCGATTAATCTGTCGATCATTTTCTTCAATTATTTGTTTAATTGTTTAGTGTATGATAAGTCCAAAAACAGGGACAAAATGCCCATCACAACTTATAAGAGGCCAAAGATATTCAAGAAAAGCAGAAAATCCTCACATTGGAGAAGCTCAAACAAGAGAATATTCAGCAATTTCTCACTGTCTTGAAAATGGTCAAAACAGTTGCTGTTTTTCTACTAATCAATAGAGAGAAATAGCAGAATAAGTGAGGTGAAACACACAATTGTTAAATTCATCTTGCATGCATGTCATATGAGTGTGCATTCCTGTGAGTACTTTGTGTCCTGTCCAGCTGGAGATGGTGCAGAACGAGGTGAAGGAGAGCAACGAGGCTCTGAGAGGAGCTCAGAGTGAGCTGATCGAGAGGCAGCGCTTCCTGCAGACCCTGGAGGTGGAGCTGGAGAGTCTGCACAAACAGGTGAGCTGCTGCACCAAAGGAGAAAGGTGTAACAAAAATGTCCCATGAACACACCAACAGACATAAGAGGAGGATTTTATTCTACCCACTGTAAGATGAAATATGGTGAAAGACGTGTCTCCATGTCAAATGCGAGAGTTTTCACACTTTTTGGCTCCATAACAACAAAAAAGATTGATGTTGATCTGAAGAATATGCTTGTGGTGCTAGGAGGGCCTTACTTAACTGCTGCCTGACATAGATGTGTTTTGGTTTAAAAATAACCATGCCAGCAATATTTCTACATTTGGAGCTGTGCAAACAAACTCTAATGCACATAAAGATGTGCAAACACCACAACCATTATTTTAAAATACTATGTTATGAGTATTACCTTTTCACAAAGCCATGATGAGTTATGGCACTGGGTTGAAGAAAGAGCAGTTTTTATAAGGGATTTGTCGAATGACAACAGAAAATCCTTACAGAGGTTCAGATTCAGTCTCAATTAGATGCGTTTTTTAACGTCCATATTACTGTACCACATCACCGTCTGGGAAAAATTATTTTGTTTTTCTAACTTGTAATCCTGTGTTGACAGTAATCATGTTCTCCCACGCTGATAAGTCATACAAGGACATAGCGGATTCAGTTGCTAAATTGTATGGGGGTGAGTTTCTGAGCAGCGAATGTTTGTTTTGGATGCCAAGACCTTGTCAGTTCACAGGTATTTGTTGATAATGGTTTTGGAAGTCATTTCATAATCAGGAGCACTGAGGTTTGACTTCTTCTGAGGAAACATAGAGGAGGTTGAACTTTTAAAACCAGCCAAGCTAAAGCATCACATTGCTGGAAATACAGTCAGTAAAGACACTGTGATGATGGGTAAACGTTTGGAATCACAGAATTATGAATCATTTTGGGATATTTCTTGAACTAGATAAAGGTTATTCAATGGGCAACATTTAAAGCACACAATGGTAATATTAGACCCAGGTATGCAGACAAGGCAGCTCTCTTATTATTTTCCCTTTCTCTCCTCAGATAGCAGCGCTGGAAGGTAACCTGGGTGAGACGGGTCACAAATACTCTGCTGAGATGGAGCGTCTGCAGGCCACCCTGAACCAGCTCGAGGATGACCTCTCCCAGCTCAGGCTGGACATGCAGCGCACCAAGACCGACTACGAGCAGCTCCTCCGCATCAAGCAGAACCTGGAAATGGAAATCGCCACCTACAGGCGCCTTCTGGAGGGAGAGGAAACGTGAGTCTCATGAACAAATGGGGGGGATAACGAAGGGATTAATGCAAAGGATAAAGGAAAATTCTGGTTTATTGCAATATGAGTCTTATTTTTATAGTTTTGGCCATAATTCTTATTAGTAATAATAACTTTGCAATCACTAAGTTAATTGCTGAGATCTGAGAACACAGCAACATCTCTAAAAAGAAGTCTGATGGGACAAGAAACACTAGCAGTCAGACAATCACACAGGTTTTTAGCCAAACTTATTTGGAAGAGAAAACAAAGGAAAAATATTAAATTATTTACTAAACTATCCATTGTAAACATCTATCACAGCTTGCAGACCAACTTGCTGGTTCAGCTTTGAGCTTCCTTAGCATTGTAGTGAAGGAGAAAGTTCTGGAGTGGTAAATACTGCGCCGACCAACGCAGAACGCACAGTGGAAAACCCTTGTTTATTTGGCGTCATGTTGCATCATTACCCCATCATAGTTCATCATTTTGTTCCTGAATGTCAGCTGTTACTGAATATAGAATGTTGTTATCATAACCAATAGAAATTATGGGCAAAACTACAAAACTAAGATCCATGTTGTCAAGCTGTCACACCCGTAATTTTGGTTCGGATCAAACTGAAAAGTTCCGGACCACATGAGGTAGGTGTGCAATGGCCCTTAGATGAGAGGTGAAAAAATCAATACCACTCTCATTTCTGTCCACTACAGGCAGTTGCCTGTTAGCTTAGCTTAGCATAAAGACTGGATGCAGGGGGAAACAGCTAGCTTAGCTCTATCCGAAGGTAACAAAAACCCTGTATAACCACAACTTGTCATTTTTCACTTCAGTTTTTGTACAGATTAACCGATTGTGAGCTTTAGAGGTGCTGGTAGGCGGGTTTTGTTACCTCTGGACAGGGCCAGGCTAGCTGTTTCCCCCTATCTCCAGTCTTAATGCTAAGCTAACCAGCTGCTGGCTCCAGCCTCATATTAATTGTATAGACATGAGAGTGGCATCGATCTTCTCATCTAACTCTTAGCAAGAAAGCAAATACGTGTATTTCCCAAAATGCTGAACTATTCCTTCAAATGTGTTCATCCTGTTTTCAAGTCAGTTCAAAGTTAATTCCAACATGTTTCCTTTGTGCCCCTCAGAGTCAAGGAAGTTCCTCCTCCACCAAAAAGTGAGTACTTGGCTTTTGATTTTTAACTGATAAAAGAAAGCGAAGTCGGTACTTGTCTGTCAAAACAACAGAATGACATCCAAGCACAGCATTATATAATAGTACATTAGCACAGCAGAGAGTGAAGCACTGCTCATTCATTCACTTTGAATGCATTTTATCACAACCTGAAGGAAACATCAGGGAGGAAAAGAATGACTAAAGCTGTAATGATGAAGGAGATAAGTTGAGCAAACTGTTCGCGAATGTTTATTTTAGGCTGACAGACAGACACAGACATATATTCTGTCACACACACCCAAGTGGCCCAGGACTAATGATTGTTTTACGAAGCTCAAAACAATGCAAACACCGCTAACAGCTCAGCTCCTATAGCAACAAATGTGGGTGTGAAAACATTTATCCCAGTGTTGTAACTGCGTCTTAATCCGACTGAGTCACGCTGCCGGATTAACAAACTGTAAGGTGTTTTGAAAATGTTCATCTTTGTCACACAACATTACAAGACTAAAGACACAGAATTAAAGACTGTGACATCTTTAAGAGTCGTCCGTGAGACAGGAGAGCTGAATAGTTAAAGCTGTTTGTACAAATCAAGTGTTTTTAGTGAGAACTGCATTTAAGTCCACCCATCCCCCAAAAGTGTCAAGACATCTTATTTAGTTAATACACTATTATCTCACTGTTTCTAATGTTTTCTCTCCTCCTCTTATATCATCTCTTTTCATCGCAGCCTACTTTCTCACCTGTGTAAATCTCATATGATCCCATTGAAACTCATCTCATCTTCTCTTATTTCATATTGCTCTATCTCATTTCAACTCATTTTATCTAGTCTCATTCCAAAACATTCTCTCTCTCTTCTCTCCTCTTCCATCTCATCCCTTCTCATCTCATCTCATCTCATTTAATCTCATCTCATCTCATCTCTTTCTGTGCAGAGGAGCCCGATGTTCGCACCAGGAAGATTGTGAAGGTGGTGACTCAGACGATGGTCAACGGCAAAGTGGTGGACGAATCCAGCGAGGTGGAGCAGATCGAGGAGACCAAGAAATAAAAAGAGGAAGGAGGAAGTGAAGCGATAACAAATAAAAGAGACAAAAGGGAGAGAGAAGAAATAAAACATATTAGTGTCAGATTATTACACATGAGCTGTGGAGCATCATTAGTTCTTCCAACAGAGAAAACATCGTTTTGAATAGGGCATTTTGGGGGGCATTACTTGACTATGAATGTTTGGTGTTTTCAGAGAAATGTTTTCCCAATTGTTTGTTTCTGAGAGAAAATGCCACAAACATATGTCCAGTACCACTGTAGCTATGCATGCTTATACCAGTTTTGAATAGAGATGTGTGTGTGTGTGTGTTTGTGTGTGTGTGTTTGTGTGTGAGAGCAACTGACTAACCATCTTCATACAGTTTTACTAATAAAATGCTGTGTAGTTAAACAAGATATTTATTTCTTTGTGTGGAGAAGTTTACTTTAGTAAATGTAATACATACCTTTAGTCCTTTTACAAGAATATCGTTTAACTGTCTTTGGTGTTTTTGTGTTTGTGCTTGGTCTAAATAAAGTTTCTTTAATCCATGTCTACCTCTTATTCTTATGTCAGAATAAACTTTTGATGGCTTTTATACTGAAATCAAAAAATGCCAATTTACAGTGTCCTCAGTGGGCTCAGTTCTTGGGCTGTGTGTGCTGCTGTTGTTTCACTGTTGATGTAGTTGCATAAAAATTCTCTTGACTTAAGCTCAAGCAAGTGCTGTTTAAAAAGACCCAGACTACATCCACTACATCCAGTAATTGTTTTTGGGGAAGATAAAAGTAGCTACAGGATAAAAAAACCCCCCACAGAGATGAAAAGGAGCGAAACATTTGCTTTATAATTAGTGCTGTTGCTAACACGTGAAGCCTCCCACAGTTATTATGAGGGTGGACACATCTGCTGTCATTGAAGTCAGGTGTGAAGTAATGTCTCTATCAGCCAGAAAACATACTGCAGGTCTTTCATCAAAGACACTCCAGAGACGACCCTAATGAGGTAAAGACGGGGAAAATGACTGTAAAGAGACAGTTGTAAAATAAAATCATTCCATCATGTGGAAGTGTTGGGTCATGCAACTGAGATTTGTGCTGTAGTCAATGTTTGTTTTTTATACACACACAGGTTTATCTGCGAGTTGGTTATATAAGTTAAAAGGGTGCAGACACACAAATAAAGAGATGTAACTCCTTTTTGAGTCATTTTAGGATTTTCTTTCCTAAAATGTGACTCTAATATAGCCAATAATGCCTTAATAAGCACGTCCTACCAGAGCACACGTAACAACCCCACTGTGACTTCCATCAACCCTGTAAAAAGGTCACCCTTTAGAACTGGGGTCAAACATCCTCATGAACAAAAGTCAAAAGAAAGGAAGCCAAAATGAACAGATGAGAGAAGGAATGTCTCAATTTTAAATTTCAAATATAATTAAGATTTTATATGTAATGGCCCAAATGCAGGACACTGTATCTGAGGCCAAATCCACATTAATGACAATTAATTAGATGGCTTTTATGTGTTGAAATTTTCCAACTTTTGCCATTATTTTCAGGTTGTTTCTAAAATGTTCATCATCCACATTGAGATGCAAAACACTTTGCTATTGAGCATGTATTGCACCGGCCATTTGAGCCGACAACTCTGCAGTTTCTGCCAAGCAGGTTTTTGCAATTTTCAAACTTCTTGTTGTTTACAGAGAAAACATGAAGACCAGATCGGACCAGCAGGCCACACAACAATAACATATCAACAGGCTGCCTGAGATCACACTCATGCATGAACGTTTTGAAAAAGCAGTCGTTTTTAAAACTCCAAAATACAAAGTAAGAATTTTAGAATTTAGAAATTTAACCCGTATCAGCAGTATTTATTATTTTAATGCCTTGCATATCTACTTTCTAACCAAGTGACGCCTGATGTAAAGAAGAAAATGAGAATGCCCATTGCACATTTATTTTTGGTATAGGTACCTTTGTTTCCTAAAGAATAGGTTTATTCCTGAAATTCAATTCCTGGAAAGAGCTGGAAAAGCCTTCTAGTAATAAGTGGAAGCAGTCACAAAGATCTATTTGGTAACACAAGTAAGTCTATATTTAGAATCGAAACGGTTTTTCACCATATTTGTTGAACTACACACTTATCACTTCCCTCTGTCTTCTGCTTCTTTAACACAGACAGAAACCCAGAGAGAGAGAATGACAACAGAGATGATTAAGAGACAGCCAGATCATTGGATTAAGCGGTCTGGCGATGTTTCAAAAACAAGCATACCTCCAGATATTCTTCAGATCTTGCGTTCAGGCACCGTTTAGATGATCACAACCCAACAGTAAAATTGGGCAGGGAGATCTTTGGCTTCAGTTATCTGAACAAAAGAGCCACTCGTTTGACAGACTCTCCCTCTTTAAAGAGAAATATGTTGACATTTTAAATCAAACTGTAATATAGAGTCATATTTTCCTTTCTGCTTTCTCGCACTTTTAAAAACAGCACTGAAATGCACCTCTTCCATGAGTAGAGCACTGGTATTTAACAACATTCACATGATAAATGTAAAGATTGTAAAATAGAAACTTATACTGAGCTAAACATGCCCAATCAATGGCAATAAAAATATGTAGGCTTTACACTGCGGTAAGAACACTTTAAAACAGTTAAACAAGGAACCATTAGGAAGGTCTCTCGATGCTGCCATTGTGTAATTTTATGGAACGTTTTCAGCCCTGTCTCCCAGAAATTATGTTAATATACTTTGTTATCCCAATTTATAGGAGATAATAGTTGCCATCTTGCTTTAGATACTGTGACGACATCTGCCATCTACAGGCAACAGCAGCAGTCAGTCCACTAATAGAACCAATAAAACATGGCATTATTGTTTATAAGACCTCAGAGTGAAGCTCAAGACATACGTTAGATAGGATAAAAAACACTCAAAACAAAAGTGAACTAAGATTACAGATTGGACATCTATTAATAATATAAAGCAGCAGTTTAGACACTCAACATGATAACTTTAAAACTGCTTTTATAAAAAATCAGGATGGGCTTATTGTTTATTGTTTCTAAGGTGATCAGCTGTCACTGATCGATAGAGACTCTGCTAAAGTGGAATTAAAGCAAGTTTATCAAATAAGTACATGTGACAACATCAATTGATCAAAGATGAAAGTGACTATTAATAGAAACTATGACTATTATAACTACTTTAAGTCTAAAAGGGCTTCAAGCTCAGTGCTAAATGTTCGATGTGGTTTGACTGCACTCTAGTGGACAGATCTTATTATAGCAATTAATATACAATCCACTAAAGGTAGCAATTGGAACTATTCACAATGTACAATTTTATATAAGCTAGTGAGTTTAATAGTAACGTCCAATATGCAGCACAGCTGAATATTTCTGGTTGCATGCAACGACGTTATACAGTCTGCTTGGACAGTAAAAATCTTTCTCCCTCAGAGACTTCAATTGTCAAAATGTGGCAGTAAGAGAGGGAAGCAAGTAACATTAGATTAGATTCAACCAGCATTTCTTAAAATGTGAGTAATGAGTGGATTTTTGCCTGTCACTTTAGCCTGGCTTTGTTAGGCTGCTGTATAAGACCGTGAAAAGACCAAAAGCCCTGGCTCTGGCATCCTCCAGATATTTGAGTTGGAGCCTCACCAGACTCAAGCAGATATATCCACTTTTATTCTTACCACAGGCTTGTAGCCTATTTACGTGTAAACAGTCTGGGTTTTAACAACAAGTCTTTTTTTGTTTGTTTTGTTTTTTCCATTCAAAGTGATGCTTATGTAATGTCAGTTTTCTTTACTTTCCGTGTAGCGCGAAATCCAAGGACATGACAAAAACGTATGCCCTAGGTTAGAAGACATCAGTTTAAGTATAAAAAAATAAAACACTGTTTGGGTTTAGCTGTTTTTCATTGCAAATTACAGATGGTCTCAATTGTAGGGTCACAGTAAGGTCAAACAGCTGATCCCATCAGAGCTAAGCTAGTTTACAGGCAGACTAACTGAAGCTCTGGCTTGGCGGGACACACTGTCCCGCCAACCAGTTTCATCACTCAGAGACAGAGATTACCCTCGATCCCCCTGTCACACATTCCCACAAATAAAACTGAGCAAAACCCAGTAAGTGTCATGCTCTGTAATCTTGGTTTTGGTTTCCTGTTTTATTTTGTAGTCTTGTCTTGTTTCCTGCGTGTTCCTGCCCTTGTGTCGTTACCCTTGATTGGCTTCACCTGTTCCCCATTGCTCACCTGCCCCTGGTTACCTCATTAGTCTTGTCATTATTTATACTGGTCCCTGTCCTTTGTGGGTTTATTGTCTTATGTTGGTTCTTTTGTGTGTGATTTGTTCAGCAGTCTTAGTGCTTTGTTTTCATGTCCCTGAGTTGGACATTTTCTTGTGCTTCTGTGTTTTCCTGTACTACCTGCTTGTTTGCTTGCCTGCCTACCTGCTTGTTTGCTTGCCTGCCTACCTGCCTGTACTGACAAGTAAGAATTTAAATAAATCTTAAACTGTTTTGAGCCTCCTCAGCAGTCTGCATTTGGGTCCTTCTGCCGTTTCTGCCTACACACCCTGACAGTAAGTTGATATAGTTTGGATAAACCTTGAGAACTGAGATATTGAGAAAACTAACGTCAACATGTTGCTGCACATCAGGTGTCATGATCGTTTTCATGGTGTTTGTACTATAATGTTTTCATGGGGTTGACAGCCTTTAATCCTCCCTGGTGTCACTTTACATCTCAAAAATAAGACATTTTAAGGAATGCTGGAAAGAGTGAATTCAACATATTCCCTATGCATTTTTGCATTGTTTTCTGTGGTGTTTAATATACTTTAACATGAACATATCATCCTCTGTGTGTGTGTATATGAATGACAGTCACCCACTTAATGATATAAAATCTATTGCATTAATCATTCAATATGTATTTGTTTACAATGTACAGAAACACTTTACTTGTATATAGATGTTGTTTGGTAATTGTTGCTATTTATATATGCACCTATTTTTCACCTACTTGTATGTAGTAGTTTATACCTATATTTGTTCAGCTTTGTTGTTTTGTTTTTTTTTGTCCCCCCTTGTGTCATCTTTGGGTTGTGAGTTTTGTGTCCAAGTGCCTCTTCTCATGTGTATGCCTCAGGAAGTAAAATAGGTGAGTGACAAAGCCTTCATAAATTAGTCTCTCACTTATAGCCATCTTGCTTCTCCTATCCCTTCTCTAAGTTGACAACATTTTGTGATGTAACATTTCAACAAAAAAGAAAAAACACTGCTTTTTCTAACCTGTGTGGACACAGCCAGTCATCTTTGCAACCCAAGCAAGGCTTCAGAAACTCCTGATATGATCCTTGACCCCTGAATCACAGTAAGTGGCCTAATAGTTGAGTTGGTGTAATAGGACTAAGGTCTCTGAACATCAGACCACCCGTAAGCTCATTACTGCTCAGTGCATACATTTGTGTTGGGTTCTCTTGCGCTCAGGAGGGACTGCAGCCTCTTACATGACCAAAGTGCAACGTGTTTCCAAGGCTGAACTGCTGACAAATATTTATTGTACGTGTTTTATGCTTCAAACAACTCTGCTTTATGCATTTGTCTTTAACTACTAAGGGATTTATATGCATTCACAAATGTCTGGAAAGTGGAATTGCATGCTGTGACTGTTTTATACAGCACAAAAAGGAAAACTTCCAGGGATATTTGTTTAGGAAAATACTTTTGTGCCTGTTTGGGTCTCAGGACAAAATAGTCCACCATCCTTGATCTCTTGTATGCTCATGTACCAACAATATACTGAACCATTTAACATGAGGAAAAAGAAAAACAGTAGCACTCATACAGCATAAAAGAAAAAAAATTCCAGGGATCTTTGTTTAAATTTTTTTTTTTACTTTCGCATTCACTGAAAACACCACAGCAGCAGTATCATTTTCCTTGGACAAACAATGGATGAACAGTGTGATGGAAGAGGAAACGGATATTAATTTTGGATTCCTAGTTGCTGGTTTTTCACTGTCTATGCTTCATTTTGTTCCTCCTCCCATTTTTTTATTTTTTGCATCTGTCCATTTACTGCACATTATCACTCTCCCATACACAAAATACAAGCCTTCTGTCACAGGCGCTCTCTCATTCTCTCTTCCACCAACTGGCTTTCTTAGCTTCACACTCTCCAGCTCTCCTCTTTCATTCTCTTTAGCAGGCTCCAGACTGCAGGACGGGCTGAAACTCTCCGGCCATGCAGATATGCTCCTGTTTCTGACGGACGACGCGCTGGATGGCAGGAGGCAGGCCACGGGGGTTTCTGGAGAAGACAAGCGCGTAGCCATCCTCGCAACTGCCATCATCCTTCAGGGTGCGGCAGGCGTAGGTGATGGCGTAGTTGTCATAGTCGGTGTCAATCACCCAGTAGTTGTCACCTGGTTAGACAGAAAGAGAGAGGTTAGCGAATGTGAAGGAAAATGAGGGGCTATATAAAGGCAGTGAGTGGATATTTGTGCATAGCTGACCTCCACTGGACAGGTAGCTGGCCAGTCCCTGGTAGTTCATGAACATCTTGCCGGGGGTGGTAGGGTCGGGGACAGAGTACTGAGCAGCCATGTCGGCACACACAACCCAGAAGCTGCAACATGATGATACAAACATATGTTAGCATCAAAGCGAAAATTGTCAAAAAAATCAACAGTCTTTAACTAACATCATTGTCCTTGTCATGAGCACTTCAATCAGCTGAAGTTTGTTAGTAAAAGTGCTTTCAAGCCCACATTCCTGTGTTTAAAAAAACAAAACAAAAAAAAAAACCTGCCTCTCCAACCTGCATTATTTCCTAATCCTCCATAATCCAAGGAAAACCCAGCTTCTAGCTAATACTGTTAAGAATGTGTTTATAGAAAATTGTACCTGTCTTTAGCTAGACCACGAGCAGAGCCAGAGCACCTTTCCTAACTGCTGACTCTAAACTGAATATTTGAGCTTCCACAGGTCTTTGAGAGTGATCAAACTGACCCTTTATCCTAATCAGGAGGGGTATTGCTTTTGTTAAAGTGAACTGTATAATTGTATCTGTAGATAATGAGTGAAATAAGGCAGGGAAAAATCATCCCTGTGAGTACAAAAAGTCACCTGCAGGCCCTTTGCCTTACCCAAACAGAGTGACACGTCCTTTGGAGGAGGCAGTCATGGAGCCGTCATCATCAATGGTGTACTCAGCTGAGATGTTGTCCTGCAGGAACAGGCCCTCTGGGTCTTTCTTCTGCAGCGCGTACCACTTTCCTGCATACTGCGATTAAAAAGGAAGAAAGTTAGAAATCATTTTGCTTACTTTTTTCAACACATGCTGTTGCTGTGTTTCCGTTCACTCACCCTCTTAGGGTCAAAGTCCTGTTTGACTGTGAAGCTGTCGACGACACAGGAGGCAGACAGACAGCGCTCCACACAGGACAGCAAGACCAGCAGCAGGGCCAACTTAGAGGATCCCATTCTGTAACGAACATACATGTCAGTTTGAATACATGAGCGTCATTATCTGACACAAAGCAGACACAAAGTGGAATTGCATGCTGTGACTGTTTTATACAGCACAAAAAGGAAAAAACTTCCAGGGATATTTGTTTTGGAAAATACTTTTGTGCATGTTTGGGTCTCAGGACAAAATAGTCCACCATCCCTAATCTCTTGTTTACTCATGCACCAACAAAATATTGTACCATTTGACATGAGAAAAAGAAAACGGTAGCACTATGTGACAGCTTATTACAGTCTAATAAATATAAAATGTTGTCACCAAAAACTTGGACAAAAGTACCGCAATGCCACATTATACAATACAGCAATTATCAAGTCTCTAATTTGAAGTTACAGCTGAACTGAAAGTTTAAATTCTTCACAGTAAATTTGTTATGATCTGTCGTCTTTGTCTGGTTTCCTGTTTGATTTTGAAGTCTTGTCTCTTGTTTCCAGTGTTTTCCTGCCCTTGTGTCTCCCCTAGCCTTGATTGTCCTTGATTGTCTTCACCTGTTCCACGTTTCACACCTGCTCCTGATTCCCTAGTTAGTCTCTTCCCTATTTATACCAGTCCCTGTCGGTTTATTGTCCTGTACTTGGATATGTGTTCTGTGCTCTTCGTGCGTCGTGCCCATGTTGAATGTTTTTCCTTGTGCTCCTGTGTTTTCCCGTACCTGGACTACCTTCTTGTTTTCCTGCCTGTGTAAGCAGTTTAAATAAATCATTCAAACTGCTTTGAGCCTCTGCAACTGTATGCATTTGGGTCATTCTCCTGCTGTTCCTACCCCACATCATGACAAAATTATCTCATACACTTTCCGCTGATGACTACTGACGAAATTTAAAGATATCACAGAACAAGTAACTAAAAGGTGAATTATCTTAAAATGAGTACAATTTCAGCGTCTTACCTGTTTTGGAAGCAATAGTGATTGAAATTCTACTACTGTTACGTGGTTATCCACCGGATTGGGTCTTGTGTCTGAGGCAGCCTTTATATACACACTGCACAGACAAGCTTATGGCTGATTTTCATTGCTTGGAGCTAAATAAGGTGCTTAAAGCTAGGGGTAATCCTGTTGGGTTGAAATCCTTAACGTAATCTGGCTTCTACATTCAAACCTGCCCAAGAGTTACCATAAAAACGATTAGACCTTTATGTAACTGACTGGAAGCACAATTATTCAGGCACATGCATATCTGAGCAGACGCAGGCGCAAACACATAAACTGAATTTGAATACATGCAAAGCACAGTACAGACCATGAAGCTTTTACTCAACTGGCCACAATTTAAAGTATTAGTACTTAGACAAAATATATGGCCGTTTCTGTTTTGTCCGAGTGTTATTCCACCAGTGAAGAAAATGGAAGAAAGGAAAATGGCATCTTAGACAAAAGAGAATGAATCTGGGAAATACAGCAAAACATTTCTCAAGAGGGAGTTTTCTAAAAATTGAGGGTTTGTTCTTTTAGCTGACAACACCTCTTAGGACAAAAAAAGAATAATTAGAACCAATCAAACTCTGTAGTACTATAACTCGTGTCCTATTTATGGCCTTATGGGGCAGCAACAGACACTTTTGAGCCTTGCTCTCTAATGTCTGGGTTATGATGAAAAGCATTTACATTCACACATGTTGAGTGCACCATCTGAAATAAATTATACATTTATATTTATTGATTTATACATGCGTTAAATCAGTTCGTAAATGTCAAAATTATCTGCATCACAAATATTACACAAGGATGAAGTGTTAGATGTCACAATACCAATATTCACTCAAATACATGCATGCAACAGTTTTGGATAAACTACTAATGGGATTTTCATTGTTTGATTTTGCCGGTTGAAGTGCAGCCATTTCTTCTGACAAAACAAAAATAAAGTCGATGTCTGTTATGACAAAGCCGTTTCCATGAGAGAGTTTCAGCTTAAAGCCACTGACGGTTAAAAGTTTATGGGCAGAGTGCCACATTGGTACGTATGGCCCAAATCCGTCTGTGAAACTAAACTTGAAAAACAAGCCTGCGATCAACAAGAAAGCTAGCTATAAAGACTGCAAAATTAAAATATAAAATCAACCTACATTTCTATTTTCCTGGCAAGGCATTTCTTGGCAAACAGCCAATAATAACCTAATTGCAACACTTGAGCCTGAATGTTCAAAATGCTCCCATTAAATGTCTTCTTAAAGAGCTTTAAATTTAGTCAGAACAATGTTTCCACTGAACCATCGGTATATACTGAACCATACATACACTGAGTGAGATATTAAACTCCTCAGATACTTCGGTGAGTCCACCAATACACAGACTGGAGAATACTGTATGGACAAGCACTGCTCAGAGTCACAGAAAATGATTTGAAAGATTTCATCAATCTAAAAATTACAGGGGAATGTAAATGCTGCACAAGACATGTAGAATTTTCTATTTCATGTTAAGCTATTGCTGTAAAAAAGAAGCCTCCAAACCACAACAGTGCCACAATAAATACATACTTACAGAAATTCTTTCAATAAGCAAAAAGCCTACATGACGGATTAAAACCTTGACAAGGTGTAATGCAGGAGAGCTGGCTTTTCTTATTTCAATTTCAAAATCTAAAAAGTATGATTATTAATATTATTTTTAACAATGTATAGTCAAATGTATTGCATTCTTACCTGTACACACATAGACACAATGCCATGCACTGTTACTGCTAAAGTTATACTGCATAGGATTTAAGTATTTTGGTAAATCTCACACCATTCCAAATAATGGGGTGATCCACTTATAATTACATCAACACTGATAATACAGTTAGCTAAGGGCTTGAATACACTGTGTTTGAGAGGGCTTTCACCACAAAAACAGATCGCTTTGCAACTTTGCATGCATGAGCAAAATTATGCACCTACAGACACACACACATCCTCTCTCTCTCACTCATCATTTCCTGGATTAACCCCAGTCACAGGAGATTACTGCTGGCATAATATATCATATAATAACATCCAAAGTCTTCTTCATGAGGACCTTTGTTCTTCTATTATGCATTTTTATTTTCTTACTTTAAGTTCTTCAATCTGTTGCTTTTATAAACAAAATAAAATAGAAAGTTAATCACTGCAGACTCACCCCACACTGATAGTAAACAGTCTCCTCAGTGAGGATACAGACAGACAAGCCAATCAAAAGGGACAATCTATTTTTTCCACTGACTGTACTGCTCAGCACTATAATCCTACTTGTACAGCCTGAAATGGATCATCAACAAAAATAGACTCATATACACCTTTTTATAGATATAGATTTTACATTCCTAAATGTGGGGGTTAATATGGGAGCATATACCTACCTACCTACCTACCTCCATTCTTGACGTTGTTTACTGTAAAGAAATTGGTGATTGATGTTGAATACTTCTATTGATCTTGTAAAACCATTTATATAAATTAACCATGGATCTGAGGACACCTGTGAGCCCCAACAGAGCATGCTCCAAGCATCAGGTCATGATCATCAGCTAGTTTTGATTGACTGATAGACCCAGGGCAAGGCTAACACAATGATTAAATCCTCTGCTACTGTATTTACATATATTTAAGTACTGTCAGGTTCAGGGACAGTGCGAACACTCGCTGTCTAAAACCTTAAGCTTAACCTGTACATCCCATTCACAAAAAAACCCAAAACACGCCCCCACACAGTCCTGCTGAGAAGAGGTCTAATCAAGCTAAACAGGTCAAAACACCTGCATGGGTGGACCAGGGGTATGTGAGGGCTTTTATCATTACAGGTGCTAAGATATGGGTCTGCTGCCATCTTGTGGTGAATGTCAGCATTGCAACAAGTAAGTATTAAGTATAGTTGTAGCATAATAGTGAACACTAAATCCAAGTTAGCTGATAGAAGATTTGGCCTCAGTGTATCTTGTCATTGACAGATTATACTTAATGTAAGTGATGGGGGACAAAATCCACTCTCATATATTAATTCCCCTCTCAGGATGAATAGTAATAACATCGGTGATCCTCTGGTTCTTCTTCTAGCGCCATCATCAGGTCAAAATGTTTATATGTTCGGTGCTTTGGTTTGTTAACAAGTAGGCTACCTGCCAAACTAATAACATTCCCATTCCCAAAATAGCAAATGTTAGCCTGCTTGCAGTCATGATTCTGGTAAACATTTCCCCTGCTTACCATTAGCATGTTAGCATGTTAAGATGCTGACATTATCTTTTAGCACAAAGCACTATTGTGTGTATAGCCTCACAGAGCTGCTAGCATGGGTGTAGACTCTTGTTTACTGCTAACTGATCCACTGTGATTTTATATTAACGGATGAAACTGTTCAAGATTTAGGCCTCCCTCTAAGCTTAACTAAAATAACAAGAGCAAAAATAGATCAGCTTTACCTTTCTAAACCTGAACTATTTCTGAACCCTAAATTAAGTATAGAAAACATGTTGCTACACAGAACAGCATCGACCGGCCCAGTGCTCAGTTTTAGTGGGTTTTACACAGGAGCCACAACAGGTACACATCAAATACACACTCTTATCAAACTGACCAACCTAAATCACTATGCCCTCACTCATTCTATGCTGCATACACACACTCTGGACCTGCCGTAATCTATTATAGTGGAAGCAGATTATCTATTTGACCTTTTGTTTAAGGTGTTTATGGAACCTTATTATAGACAGGTCCTCCCTGCTCTGAATGAAAGGATTAACTTTCTTACAGAAGCACAGAACTTCACTCTTTTTCCACTTTGTGTCTGTGTGTGTTTGTTGACAGCCCTATCTCAGGAATGTTAAATTAGTGTCTAGCTTCTAGCTGGCTTTACTCCCATAGCCCTCTCAGGATATCATCGACCATCAGTCTCTTAAATATACCAATGACAGTCATTGCTGTGGGAAACTCAGAAAGGCACTGCAGGTAGAATGCATTAAAGATTGCATGTGGAGAAAGACGGAGAGTTGGGGTGCTGAGATAATCAGCTAGTGTCCCAACTAAATAGGGCTTATGCCAGAGGAGGCCTTGTTTAATAAGGACTTAAAGAGCTTGTACAGGTAGACGTGCATATGTGAGAGAGATAGACAGAAACAGCATACTGTGGAAGACACATAACAAACTGAAAATTAATATGGAAGATATAGGATTAACTTGGACTCAATGTATAATTGCATCTCATAAATGTCTGTATTTCTATCATAGATTAAATAGGAAATGTATTGGAAATACAGGGGTTATTACATTTTGATCCCTTCCTCACAAACCCTGACTAAGATTTGTCCTATTTTTATTATTTATTTCACAAGTTTAATACTTTTATTGGGGGTGTTACTCTTCTCCTCTTAGACTTCAAGTTGCTAGTAACCAAGCCAAGATGCTCTAGATCAGTTATATTTGTTTCATCTATGTAAATCTAAATATATATATATAAATGATTCAATTTGAAAATGGCATTTCAAATGTGTAAAAGAAATGCTAATTGGAATTAATTCAAAATTCAAGAGTGCAGTGGAAAGCAGCTTTTGTTTGAAATCTTGGTGTTTTACATTAAGTATATTTTCCTGCAGATTTGAATCTTGTGATTTATTTGATCTGCACTGTTACAAAGGTACTGAATGTACTGAAGTGCACAGAGGACTGGATCATTTGGCCCACATATCCATTACTAGATGATCAGCTGACAAGTTTAGCATAGGCAGATCCCTGCTAACCTTCAGCACTATCTGCTGATGACAGAAGGATTGTTTGGATTCAGCCCTCTGCCTTCTCCTCAGGGCTCTCCCTCACTCAGTCCGCTCATCCCACTAACAGGAGGATTATTTTTTACCTGCATTTGAATGTGTCCACTTCTGTTTTCCCCCTTTGTGTCTAATGCCTGGGTAAGATTTGTTTTTTTGTTTAAGGGATAAACTAGGATAAACTGGGTTGTTTTGCTTATTCTTTTTCTTTTATTTCCACTCTGAGAAGTTGGAGGGAGCTCGTGTAGAGCAACGTTGGACCGAGCGGGAGCTCCAACACTGAGCTGAAGAGGGAGAAGACAGGAGCATTTGGGAGAAGAGGAGGAAGAAGGAATCATGGGTGTGCAAAAGGAAGATGTGGAAAAGTTCCTCAAAGGGAACCCTGCATTTGCTAAACAGTATTTTGCCAAGAAGATGAGCCCTGCCTCCATATCGAAGGCGTCAGGACTTCCAGAGAAACAGGTCGACTTCAGCCAGTTCCAGGAGCTCAGTCAGGTAAACTAAATTATTTCACTACTTGTTTATTATGAAAAAATTGCAGGTAGAAACTACTGACCAAACTTTGTTATAGTTGAGCAGCCTGAGTTACTCCACATAAACCCATCTATATGCAGTAAAACCTTTGGCAAACTTCTGTATTTATTATGAAGGTCCTTATCTTCTCTACTGAAGCCAAATTCTAAAAATGGGGCTATTTTTCTCTCTTTTTCAAGTTCGAAGAAAGCCAAATCATGTATGACCTGATCAAAGACATGCAGGAGAACATCAATGTGGAAAAGGTGGTCTTCAAGATCCTGAAGAGAATCAGCGCGCTCATCCACGCGGACCGGTGCAGCTTGTTCATGTATCGGCAGCGGAACGGCATCGGAGAGCTCGCCACAAGGCTCTTCAACGTCAACACGGAGGCAGAGTTGGATGACTGTGTGGTGCCACCAGACTCTGAGATTGTCTATCCACTTGACATGGGAATAGTTGGCCACGTGGCCCTGACCAAGAAGAGTGTTAATGTGAAAGATGTCACAGAGGTAAGAGGGTAGTGGGAAAAAATGCACCAATGAACAGTAATCCTAAAATTAAAAGGATGAAGCAGATAATGTTGAGCATATCTGCACTGCTGTCTGTCATGGTGTCGTTCTTGATACTACCACCAGAGGACGCCACAGCCTTCAATTTTCAAATCCCACACATACAGTAGTGGCTTTAACTAATAATTAAATGTTTATCTTCTTCTCTTAATCTCATAGCAAGCAAGCCTGTTTCTGAACGTCGTTGTAGCTCGTGAGTGTAAGAATGACATAAGAGTAATGATTTTAACTCATTAATTAAATTTGACTCAGCTAACCTGCCCTTCAGTAAGAGGTCCTGCTGAGAATGCAATATGCAGACAAGTTAAAACTGCACTAGGCGCAGTTTATATATACAAATATCAGCATAAAATACAAAGCGGGGCTGCAACACAGAGGAAGATCACGGCATTATGGCCAAGTGTGAATCCACTCCTTAGTGAAAATAAGCTGCTGCAAGACATTGCCATACCTGCAGTACCTTTCATATTGTGGTATATTTGCCTAAAATATATCTAGACAATTTGGGGCAAGTTAGGAAAGCGGCGCGAAATTGGATTTGTCTGTGATTTTTGCATCAACTTGAAGACAAATGATGATCAAAACTCAAGATGACTGGCGTGTTGCTGGAGGAACATGTGGCATTCTTCTCCCCAAAAGTGATCCCAGTGAAACAGATGTAGGTCAACACTAAAAATAGCAAGCTGCCGATGGAAGAGCGTTGATGGTTCACATTTGAAAAAGGCAATAAGGCTACGGCATCCATGACAACTGAACTGTTCATTTCATGTGGGACATGGTTTTAATTTCATAGAACTAAAAAAAGACAGATATATATTTCGTTGGGAGCGGCTGGAAACATTTTGGACTTAAATGCTTACAATGATGCAAATTGTGAAAATGTACCATACAGCCCCCATTATAGATAATTAGCTATTAGAGGTTAGAATACAATTGATGCAATCTAGAAATAACAGTCTATGCTCTCATGCAGCTGTAATGTGTGAAAGCACTGTATTGGGCAGCCAAGGTTTAAAACGTGTATATACAGTATTGTTTGTGTACTGTAGCTTTAGCACCTACTCGTCTGTTTATGGAGTAAAAACTAAACACGTATCTATACTTGACCAAGTGAGGATGTAAATCCCCTTGTCAGACATAATCCATTTATTTCCAGATCCCATCAGCCTCTGCTCTAGCTGTGGATTAGACGCCTCTGGCATTTAGTCAGCAGTCAGCAGGAATCTAAAACAGATCAAAACTAGTTTACTTTGCACTGCCTCCATACAGTGTGTCCATAGAATGCCTTTATATCAGGCTTTTAATGGGGCGGGCATTTACATCAAACCTTTTATATATATTCAACTAAATATATATTGTGCCCAGTTCAAATAAGTACTGTATTTTACTTTCATGAAATTGCCTTGATAATCAAGCAGTGGGAAACAGCTGGTTGACGCTATGATTGTGGGACATTTTGCTTTTGCAAATCATGTAAAAAAATTCTTTCAAGGCATGCCTGATAATTCCTTCTTGCCAAGTTCAGTATAGTGATTTCAGGTATTTATCCAAAGACATTATTATCAAGTGATTTGTCATCTGGGTCACTGTTACAATAATGGTCTTGGTTTCAGACCTAGAACTCTCTACCTACCACGTGGCATTTAAAAAAAGAGACTTTCATTAAAATATTAATTTGAAAGCAATCAATGTCATTGAACTCTAATAAATCCACTCATGCCTCATACAACACTCGACAATATACTAAATAAAAAAGAAAACTATTATATCAAGTTAGAGTATGTTAACTGTATATCATACTAAGAATAAATTTAATTTTGGATCAAATTTGTTTTCATAACAAAAATGAATTAGGAAGATTTTTAGAAAAATGTACACGGTAATAGTAATGAAAGCATTTGCAATGTAACATAAAGTCCTGTGTGTGTGTGTGTGTGTGCACGTGTGTTTGCAAGTATACTTTATAAATACTAAAAACATGTCTTTTCTGTCTTTTAGAGCCAGCACTTCAGCTCATTCGTCGATGAACTCACAGATTACAAGACCCGGAACATTCTGGCGACGCCCATCCTCAACGGCAAAGACATGGTGGCTGTGATCATGGCTCTGAACAAGACCACAGGACCACACTTCACAGCTGAGGATGAAGATGTGAGTCCCAACCGCACATGCACCGACGCACAAAGTGTACACAGTCAAAATATAAACTCAGAGCAGAGCAGTGTGACGAAAGACCTAAAATCATAGTTTCTACACCATGAGCTATTGAAACTACAGAAATGAAACTACAGAATCTGTTTCTGCTTTTGACTCAAAGCAAAAGACAGTCAGATTTTGATTGTGGCTCTTTTTGGACCTTTAGAGTACATCGAATTGTGATGATATCTCTAAAAGACAGCTGACATAAGTGTATCACTACAGGTGGAAGGGAATTCCCTTCGAGCCGACTGGTAGATTATTAAGGTGTTTACGAGTGGGACCAGTGTGTGTTCACTATACGTCAGGTCATTAATCCATCACGTATAAGGATGTCATCCCAATTAGGAATAAACTAAGCTTCAAAATGGAAATAAGCTCGAGGTGGTCAGGTGAGTTGTGGACTTAGATCCACAGCAGGTTAATGACTTTATTAACAGCGTGTAACTATATATACAGTGTATGACATCCTTAAAAATAAATTAATAAAAATTCTGTGCTGTATATTATCTGAAAGACAGCTGCAGGAATCAAACTTCTCCCTATAGTATTGCTATAGCATATACTTTAGTAATTTTAAATAAATACTGTTTGCAAAAAGTGTTTCACTTCTACATTGTAGTTGTCAGGGTTGTTTTCTGCCTGAATATCATCATTACCTTTAAATTAACCCATTAAATATATTCAAACATGACTGGAATGATGGTCAGACAAAGCAATTAGGAAGCTCCCTGGTTTGTTGGAGATTGGAGAACAGGTTTCATGTGCCTCAGTTTTGTCATAATGCCTAATAATTATTCTGAAGTGAGCTTTGAGTCATGTAGCTGTTTTGCACAATGTAATGTGAATGCTTTACCTATGTATATATAAGTATCTAGTTAGTCAATTAGTCTGTTATGTAATCAAAGTACAGATAATGTTTAACTCAACACAGATTCATTTTATTCTACTCCCTACTTTTCTGCAACTAGCAAAAAGCTTGAGTGATGCAAATTGATGAGACATTTTGGGGGTTATTGTACACTGAGTTTTTAAAAAGCACACCTATCTATGTACTGTAATGTCCATCCTTCTGCAGCGTATCAGATCATGCCTGTATCCTCACACATCACCACATATCACCACATCTTATACTGTGTCATAATGTGTAATTTATGTTGTCTAATCAGAAGTTTTTTTCTGACACTGTGTTTTCTTTTCTCTTATTTGTCCATTTAGCTGTTTCTAAAGTATCTGAAAGTTGCCACTTTGAACTTGAAGATCTACCACCTGAGTTACCTCCACAGCTGTGAGACACGTAAAGGACAGGTGAGGGATGTTAACCTGCACATGTTTCTCTCTCAGAGTTTGGCTTTTCATTCTACTTATTTGATATAATTACAGAAATACAGAGTTACTGCATTTACACTACATGAACTGAATGCTTGACATGCCTGCTGTATGTGTGTTATGTCTCCTAGCTGCTGCTGTGGTCTGCCAACAAGGTATTTGAAGAGCTGACAGACATTGAGCGACAGTTTCACAAAGCCTTGTACACAGTCCGAGCCTACCTCAACTGTGACCGCTACTCTGTTGGTTTACTAGACATGACAAAGGAGAAGGTACTGTGCCTTTCTGTGTCTTTGCCTGTAATATCCAATGTTTTGTGTTTGTGCACTTGTGACTTTTTCCTCTGCATTCTTGTGTCCATCTTCTTCCAGGAGTTCTTTGATATCTGGCCAGTGCTGATGGGAGAGCAGGCACCTTACTCTGGCCCTGTCACTCCTGATGGCAGGGTACATTCCTTTATTTCATTTATCTAACATTATTATAACACTTGCTTGGTAGAAGATATCTACATACTTGATGTTGCCCTTGGTCTTTTTTCTATAACTGTCTTAAATCTAATGGCGGTGATTGATTTGTCCTCCAGGAGGTAATTTTCTACAAAGTGATTGATTATATTTTGCATGGAAAAGAAGACATCAAAGTAATACCGTAAGTAAATCTTTTTCATATGACAGTTTACCTTAATCTGAAGATGTATTCAAAATGTGGTTATGGATTAATATGACAACAAAATGCCAGAAAATCTGTTAGTTAAGTAATAATTTACAGAACTAGGAACATTTTGGGGAACGGGACTTGAAGCAAAATTAGTATATGTATGTACCACGTTACTCAGTTGTGAATGATAATAAAGATACATTTAAATAATACTAAATAAAAATCAGAGAGTCAGGAACCCAATCCCAGTTTGGACACAATCTGTGCTCATACGTGCTAACTTGTCTATTTGCCCTTCTGTCACACAGCAATCCGACTCCAGATCACTGGGCCTTGAGTAGCGGCCTGCCTACTTATGTTGCCGAGAGCGGTTTTGTGAGTTTCCTTTCATTACATTACTACAAGTTGTGGAATCAGTTAGGACCAATTTAATGTATCTGCACATCTTCCACCTTGATCAATCTGTTTTATTTCTGCTCCTCAGATTTGTAACATTATGAATGCAGCTGGTGATGAGACATTCCAGTTCCAGGTAAGAGACTTAACAAGGCTGAGCTCGGTTGAAAGGAAAAGAGTTTACTTTACAAAAACCATCCCAGGGATACTCACGACGAGAGAGATGTTCATACAGTATCATATGTTTCTGCTTGTTGTTTCAATGTTGCAGACTGAGCCACTCGACAGCAGCGGCTGGACCATAAAAAATGTTCTCTCGCTGCCAATCGTCAACAAAAAAGAAGAGATAGTTGGTGTGGCCACTTTTTACAACAGGAAAGATGGAAAGCCTTTTGATGATCAGGATGAGCAGCTCATGGAGGTATATCAATTGCTCCTTAACACTGAATTCTGTCACATAAAAGATTTTTGTTCTACATTATATAGTTCCTCACTACTGATGAAATACTCAATGAAATCAGAAACTGTAATACAGTTCATCTTGGTATGATGTGCTAAAGAAAAGTCTACCAAGCAATTTAATTTGGACTGTGTCTGTGAACCATCCTCTCCTGATCCTGATCCCTGTTTCTCAGGCTTTGACCCAGTTCCTGGGCTGGTCCGTTTTGAACACGGACACTTACGACAAGATGAACAAGCTGGAAAATCGGAAAGACATTGCTCAAGACATGGTGTTCTACCATGTCAAATGTCGGGATGATGAGATCCAGAATATCCTGGTCAGTGCTGTATCATTTTTTTCCCGCCTGTTAATTAATTATAAATATTGGAATATTCAGAGAAGTTTTAGCTTTTAAAAAAAAAAAAAAAAGTTCCAGTGTGCATATTCTAGCTTTTTTCATCCATGTTACACACTTTCTTTTCAGTATGACTGTTTCACTTTGTTGGAGGTTTAACTACCTATCACTACCTCTGTACCTGTACTTGCTATTTGGTCAATTCATACTTGTAACCTCAATGGTTTTCTCATCTCTCCCAGAACACCAGAGAGCTCTATGGCTGTGAACCCAGAGAGTGTGAAGAGGATGAGCTCCTAGATATCCTGGTAACACTGAAACTTGACTATAATTTAGTGTTCACACATTTAATTTGTCCCCTAAGGAGCATCTATCTTGTGTTGTTCAAATATTTGGGAGTGTGACACTTCTGGTATGAGGAAATACTTTGCCAGTTTTTCTTATATTCAAGCAGCAACTGTCTGTCTGCCAGTGCCATGAATGTGCTGTGTACTTATCTTACTCTGCTTTTGTTCTGGTCATTTCCCTGTCAGAAAAAAGAGCTACCTCCACTGATTAAGAAGTTTGAGATCTATGAGTTCCGCTTTTCGGATTTTAACTGCACAGAGATGGAACTGGTGAGGTGCGGGATCCAGATGTACTATGAGGTCGGGGTGGTCAAGAAGTTCCAGGTCCCTCAAGAGGTGATCTAGACACACAAGCATACACACACACGCACACATACAACATTGTACACATTATTATAAAGCACCAAGTCTATGTGATTAATCAGTTGTCTCCTCTCAGGTGCTTGTCCGGTTCATGTACTCAGTCAGTAAAGGCTACAGAAGAATCACCTACCACAACTGGCGTCATGGCTTCAACGTGGGGCAGACCATGTTTACACTCTTGACGGTATTTGTCTTTTACATTATTTTCTATCCATTTACAATAGAAGCTATTTAAAACTATTATGTTCCACTTCCATGCATGAAAGCTTAAAAAAGGAAAACTATCTACAATGATAACATTTGGTCTTTGGTGCACTCTACCATGAAACGGATTTTGTTGTATTTTTCTTTGTTTGACCACTTTGTGTGTGTGTGTGTCTGTGTGCTCAGACGGGAATGCTGAAGCGGTACTACACTGACTTGGAGGTAATGGCCATGATAACTGCAGGCTTCCTCCATGATATTGATCACAGAGGGACCAACAACTTGTACCAAGTCAAGTAAGTGCTGTTGAGAACTTAAAAAAAAAATCCAACCTACACTTAAAACTATATCCATAGCTGGGTATACAGAAAATCATTCTGCGGTATAATAATAACAAGGATTTGTCTTAGTGCAATAATAATAAGTAATCATTGTATGCTGTATGTGCACATATACCACCTTCTATCTGAATGTACACAGTTTAAGGTTCAGCTTTATTGTCCTTATACATATATATAGGATTGCACAATGAAAGGCAGTTGTAGCCCCCCTTCATGCTACATACACAGAAAATGTATAAACAAAAATTAAAAATTAGAATATAATAAAACAATAAAATAGGCAATACAATAGAACCAAGTAGAATATAAAAAGTAGAACTAAAAGATTAAATAAAAAGAGAAACTATATTTACAAGGAAGATATACAGTTATGTATATACTGTACATGCATACATGAATGTACCTACACACATATACACACAAAGATGTACAATATGTGCAATATCACTGTAATATGCAAGTTATTGTGCAAAGACTTAAGGTAGTGGGAGTGAGGGTAGAGCAAAGGGTGTTTGGTTTTCATACCTTCCAGGGTGCCATTAGCTTCCATTCATTTTAGTATAGCTTAACAATCAACTTGCAAAGACATCTTTCACAGTGAACATCATGCCTGGTTTTATTTTAATCAAAGTTACATCTTTTTTTGTGCTGTAATGCAATTGAAAGAGAATGCTGATATAAAATAGATGTGTTCATATCCTCACGTGTAGCTCAGAAAAATTGCTTTTCTACATGAATGTTTATCAATTTTCAAAGCTTTTTAATGCATCTTAAGCCATTCAGCTACATGGCCATCCACTGGTAACGCAGCTTTGATAACAATAAAATCAGACATAATGTTCACTGTGGTGAACTATCTATTTCAAGCAAGTCTTTCAAAGTTCATTTTATTCCATCGCTACCTGGAAGAAAACAGGGTTACCAATCTTGACAACCATGTGGTAGAGGATGTTTTGAAAGCAGGGAACATTTTGTAGTTCGGTAAATGAGTCAAAACATGCGAACAATTTGGTATGAACCTTTAAAAAGCCTTTCAAGTCATATGGTATGTCAGTGCTGAAGCCTTATACTTGAAACTGATCGTGATTGTTGTTAATCTCGTGTCTAATTCTGTTCATATCTGAAGAATTTTACTTACGCCAACAGATCTGGCAACCCTCTGGCCAAGCTACATGGTTCCTCCATCTTGGAACGACACCATCTCGAGTTTGGAAAGTTCCTCTTGGGTGACGAGGTGAGAAAGAAGAGGTGAACTAGAGAATAACTTGTACATTACTGAGATCTCTTCCTAATCACATCCTCCAGTCACTAACTATGACTGATGCCCATCTCCCTCCTGTCATCTCATCTGCAGTCACTGAATATCTACCAGAACCTCCACAGGCGACAGGTAGACCATGTGATTCATCTCACGGACATCGCCATCATCGCCACTGATCTGGCTCTTTATTTCAAGTCAGCACAATCTCTCATTGACTTACTCTACCTGTTTATTCCCTCATTTTGCTCTTTCTCTTATGTCTTTACTGTAAAAACACACGATGATAAATAGTAAAATATTTCCTCTCCTCGTACCTTGCTAGGAAAAGAACCATGTTCCAGAAGATCGTGGACCTTTCACACACATATGAGGATGAAAAGAAGTGGGTGGACTTCATGTCTCTAGAAACAACCAGAAAAGAAATTCTCATGTGAGTACTATGAGCATTCACATAGTCCTTTGTTCCTTTACATTTCTCTGATCCTCTAAATCTTTTCTATTTCAGGGCTATGATGATGACTGCATGTGACTTGTCAGCTATCACCAAGCCTTGGGAGGTACAGAGCAAGGTGAGAAGCACAAAAATGTAATAAATTAATAACTCACAGGGTGTTTGTGATCTACTATTCTACAAATAACTGTGTGTGTGTGTGTGTGTGTGTGTGTGTGTGTGTGTGCGTGTGCGTGTGCATCTTTCAGGTTGCCTTGTCTGTAGCGGCAGAGTTTTGGGAGCAGGGTGACCTGGAGAGGACAGTACTGGAACAACAACCTATTGTGAGTTTCAAAATGGTTGTAGTGAATATGTGTATATTTTTTATCTGTGTGAAAACGTGCATTTGTGAAAGCACATGTAAGTATCAGTAAATAACTGTGTGGGCTATCCGTGGTTTGGTTTTAGGCTGCAACTGACGATTATTTTCATCATCTATTAATCTGCCAATTATTTTCTCAGAAAATATCAGAAAATAGTGACAAATATCCATCATGATGTCTTGTTTTGTCTGACAGTCCAAAACCCCCTAAAAATTCATAGAAAATAATATAAAACAGAGAAAAGCAGCAAATGCTCGCACTGGAGAAGCTGGAACCAGATACATTTTGGACTTTTTGCTTAAAAATGTACTTAAATGATAAATCAATTATAGTAGCTGCCAATATTTTTCTTTCAATCTACTTATCAATTAAAATATGGAATGTATGGCACATTTGGTGTTACAAAAATTCAAGCCTTTGCTTTATTTTTTGTTGTATTTTTGCTTGTTGTGCTGCTGTTGACTAGTACCTTCAGACAATCTAGTGGCAAGAGGTGTAGACACTGACAAATCTGTTGTGGGTCTGTAAAGACAGAACCAAATACATCTGGCTTATCGTAATATCTTTAACCAACCTACGGCTACACAAATATCAAGAGTTGATCAAGTGCTGATTGAAGTGACTTTACCATTTCAGGCATTGTGCTCATTAAGCTCCTTAACACAAGAATGTTAAAAACATAAACTCACTAGAGGGAATGTAAACTCATCAGAAACCTATCAGGTGAACATGGTTCACAATAAAATTCACAATGGCGCATACTTTACTTGCTCACGCGCTCCAGTGCTGGTCAGCAGCATTGTGCTCAGTGCTGCCACTGATGGCTGAAAGTTGTATTGCAACAGTAATGAAAATTACAAAGCCATAAGCATTAAGTCTCACTACTCCCAGTCACTTAAGCAGAAGTTGTTATTATTGATTTCCTGGATGTTAATATGATGTTTTTGAGTGGCTCAAACACTTCCTGTCCCTCCCACCAGCCCATGATGGACAGGAACAAGGCAGCGGAGCTTCCAAAGCTACAGTGTGGTTTCATTGACTTTGTCTGCACGTTTGTCTACAAGGTAATGTTTTATATTGTATTTTTGCTGACAAACTAAACAATACATGGTTCTTTTCAGTTTACCTAAAGCAAATAATTTATTTAGTATATATGTGGAGGTGACCTGCTCTATTTTTGTGCAGTTTTGTACATAAACTTTATGGTAGGTTTGACAAAATAAAAGCCATCCGCTCACTTATTTTCATTGGAGCATCAACAAGTTTGAACAAACCCCCTAAACCGCTTCATCTTGGCAAACTTTTTTAACATATTTTTTCTTTGACT
This sequence comes from Maccullochella peelii, assembly GCA_002120245.1. Lineage (NCBI taxonomy): Eukaryota > Metazoa > Chordata > Actinopteri > Centrarchiformes > Percichthyidae > Maccullochella > Maccullochella peelii. The sequence goes on from LKNJ01002673.1 coordinate 34,965, forward strand.
CTTTTCTTGTTAGGAGTTTTCTCGCTTCCACCCACAAATCCAGCCCATGCTGGATGGCATCCTAAACAACAGGAAGGAGTGGAATGCTAAAAAAGAAGAGTATGAGGCTAAACTGAAAGCCATAGAGGAAGAGAAGGCTGCTAAAGAGACAGCCACAGCCAGTAAAGGTGCCGTGATTCTTTGGAATAATCACACAACTATAAAATTTATTATAACTGCTGCAGTAATGTTTGCCCGATCTTACAGTCATTTCATGTGTGCCATTGAATGCCATTTTGTATCACCTGGTGGCTTTTTTCTAAGTGTGACTCTATGTGGAGCAAGTACCGACATTGAACCTAAAAATGTGATTGTTTAGTTTGATTACTGAAATCAGACAAAACACAAAAATAATTAAGCCAAATTACAAAATGTTGCTGATCCACAAATATACTGACTCTTTTCTTGGATGTTGTCTTTGTCTGCCAGGTACTACAAACAACACCAGCGGTGGAGGCTCCAAGACCTGCTCGGTGTGCTAAAAGGTCAAAAAGCTGTGCACATGATGGGAGTGCACACGGACGACTCATGACAGACTGACATCAGAACTACCTGAGCACCACAGTCAGTCAATCAGTCTCACCGCCAAGGAAAACATGCAAATGAGGTCAGCAAGACGGATACGTGAGTGAATGCACGGCAGCGGTAGTATTTCTTCCAGAAATATTACAGAAAAACTGGTTCAGATCAGAAAAGAAAAATCTGAACAAGGAGAGAATCCTCAGCAAGAAGAGCAATGTTTTATCTGTAAGGGACACTAACCAGGTGAGCCAAAAAATAATAATAATGGAGGATTAATGTTAGTTCAGACGGAAAGATGCTGTGTGTATGTGTGTGTTTGTTTGTTGTGGGGCAAACTTTTATATTTCTTTTCAGTTTCTTTAAAGTAGTTATGAAACACAGAAAAAATGAGAGGATGAAATGTGTACATACATCTGTGTAGTAAGTGATACCCATGAACAGTATGTCACTGTAGGCTGTATATCATGTTTGGAGCTCTGTTTTCAAACATACTGTATATTGTACATTAATGTAACATTCATTTAGGGTTTCAGAATGTAAATTCAGATAATGGGTAGATAGAACTATAATTAAACTACTGTACATATATTCCAATATGTCAAAATGACCATTTCATGTTCACTCCTTCCAGTCACTTACCATTTACAACTGAGAGTTTGTTTACCTTGATTGCAGAGAGCCAAAAGGTAGATGACAAGACCACAGCAGTAAAAGATGCATATTTATAGAGTTATATGAATATTAAGGCAACGGCATAGAAATTTAACTTCACTGTCCGCAAACAAGCCTGTAGTTGCTTCCTCATGATGCCTTCATACTGTACATACGTCTGAGATAGTAGCTGAGAATGTTATATTTTCTGAATATACAATTACAAATGTCTTATTAAATATGAGCACATTGAAACCCAGTCACTACTTTGGAAATGAGTTGGTTCCAGATGAGATTAACTTTATTATGAACTGAATGGTTGGACCTCAAAGGTAATTCCAATTTTTGAAGCATTATATGGTAGCAAGAGCAACCATCTCTCTCCAACTGCTGCATAAAGTTACCACTTATTAAATCCTGATGGGAAATTCATCCTCTGCAACGGACCCATCCATAAATTGGAGCATGGGTCAGTACTAGCGCACCACCCGAGGACTTCTGAGGCCAGTGTCTTGTTCAAGGGAAATTATATAGGAGTATTTATAGCTAACGATGATGTGTTTTGATGCGAGAGGAACACACAGACTCCACACAAAAAGGATCAGGTCAAAGGACTGGACTGTTGTGAGGTAACAGTGTTTATCACTAGTCCATCATGCATCTGCAATAACAATTTCTGACAGACAGACAACGGAGGCTCAAACAACAAAGACCTGTTTGAGACAAAGGAACAAGTTCTTGTAATGACTTGTACATATTTCCTTCCTCCCTGTAAATATATATATATATAAAAACTATTTTTCTAGTTGAAATATAGATGCTTATTTTTTAAATAGTGAAATTAGTGTGATTTGTAAGCACTGGCAAATGAGTCAAGTAATTTCTTATCCCCTTAATGAGATATGGTTTTTTTTAATCATGCTTGCCTCAATTTACTGATGTATAAGTATTCCACATAAGGAAAGGAAGAATGAGTGTATCAGAGATGACATGTAATATTAGGCAATAAATGTACCTTAACATGCTGTGGATATACCCATTAATATTTTTAAATAGACTTAATTTACTTTATGGTCAGTATTTTAAAGCTTGCCTCTTCATGTGTTCCATGTGTACAATGATGACCCAAATAAAGCAAATGTATTTTTATGAGGTAACTGAATAAATTCATTGACTTCTGAAACTTGCTTACAAACTAAAATGTGTAATTTGATGCTCACTATTCACCAACTAAGCATACCTAACACTTGGGGAAAAATTACTTTTATAGACATATCACCATCTTAATTTAATATTAAAAACAAAGACAAAATTTGTTCGAGTCACATAGCCATCACAATTGTAGTACAATAGCATGTACTATATAATGCTATAAGGCAATGTAGAGTCCATAATGAAGCTTACAATATTACACAACACACAAGAGTATTGAGGGAACACTTCTGTCCACACTGCACTTTCTACTGCTGGTCCCTGACCCCAATCCTGGGATTGCTGCTAAACTAGGCCAGGATTACAACCATGCTCTTCCCCCAGGCTCATCTCCTACTGAAGGACAGGTACACACACAAACACCTGCGCTCTAGTCACAAAATGTGTGTACTACACATTGCATGCAACTAACACACTACACCTGAAGAACTTGAAAAAGTGAGCTGTTTGAAATAAGACCTTCTTAATTAGATGATATTAACTGGTGTGATGTTAGTAGTTTGATTGTTTAGTATGAAGTTACACCCCCCCCCAAAGAAAACCCCAACATTTTGATTGCTACATGAAAAATAATTAGTTTTTATTGAGTTGGAACATAACGACTCAGGTCCAGAGAGAGTTCATTTGAGGATGGTGTCAGAATTTGCTGTAGAGAGGAGAGAGAACAAGAGAAAAAAAATATGATGTAAATAAGATTTTGTGGACATAATGTCAAAACGTGTAATGACTCATTAGAATAAACACCATTAAAAACCGCATTTGTGTGACAGACAGGTAGTAAGACAGGAACAAAGAGTGTGCGGTCCTGCGTTACCTTCAGACAGTTGTTTGTAGATGCGCTCCTGCTCCTCTCGGACCTTCTTCTCAGCTTCTTCAGCCCTCTTCTCCTCCTCAGCAATGGGCTTTAGGTACTCTGAACAAAAACACCACCACAACTGGTCATTATTTCAAAACAAACACTTAACATTTGCATTTTAGCATTATACACTGTTCAAAATATTTTACACACTGGTTTTATGGTTATGGTGAACTTGCTTTGTGAAGTAACCTCAGCATTTCATTTTCAATCTTTTTCAAGGTCTTTTGAGTATCAAACGCTCACCCCTTGTAGGTTTGAAAGGTGGCTCCTTATTTGCCACATAGCTTAACTTGGTAAAGTAACAGGTCTATAATAAGAAGGTGTAGGCAGATGATTTTTCACAGCAGACATTTTGACTTGTCATAGTAAGAAAAGCGCAGGCGTTACATCAATGATGGCTCCTTTGTATTCAAGTGTCCCAGTAAGCCATGAAAGTATAGTGAGCCAGCATGCACAAAATTAGGGCCGTGAAACAAAAGCAGCTAAATGGAATTCAGCCATCATTAATTTAATAATTTACACCTGTGCTTTTCCTACTGTGACATGTCAAAATGCCATGAAAAGGCCAGCTTCACTTTAAAGTAATTAGGGCAAATGTATTGAAAATCTCCCAGTGAAGTGACAGGTATGCAGCTCTATAATAAAGTAGGTGATTAAATTAATTTGCCATGTACACAACTACTTAATCATATTAGGGGAACTTTCCTATTTCATCCCTTTTCTTTAACTGATGCCCTTGAAGTTAGTACATTGACAGATGTACTCTCTGGCGCATGCGCAGACATGAACTTACCGAACCTCTGCTTGCCATAGAACACGCCGAGCAGCAAGGCAGACCACCTGGCCGTCTGAAATACAAGTTATGCAAACGTATTAACTTGTGAAACAACTAAGCAGCTAACTGAGTGAGTCAGCAGGATAATCCGTCGATAAAGTTATTTTTCCTTGTCAGTGTTTACGAATTTCACTGCAATACTAAATTGACCTGACCGTCACTTTTAAACAGTAGCTACTAGCTGAGAGATACCTTTATTTCTTTTTTTCTACGGTTTGTCTTTAACAATTACCAGGGTGTAGTCACCGTTTAACAAAATAACGCTAGACAACTGTTCACAAACCATGTTCAGATTTTCTCTGACCCTTCTGCTTTAGTGGATTACGCTAACTTTAGTTATTCAGTGAAAAGACACACTAATCATTGCAGCTCTACAACTAGTAAAGACAATCATGAACATCGCATCAGACAGATGCTCCAGATTTTACAGCTGCTTTTGCGGAGGAGAGTTCACCTGTAAGTTAACGTTACTGCCTCTCAATGTCATTGCTAGCAAACATTAGCTAACATGCTATTAGAACAACTAGCAAACGGCCAGTTCGCCGACGTCTTGAGAGGAAAGCTTGAATTTTAAAAGCCTCTTTCCCTTTAAATTGACAAAACTTACAATTTTAATAATTTGTGTTATTACCTTGATGAGGGGCGACACTGCGACTGGAGGAACCATTGTGAAGCGAGGAAGCTACTTCCGGCCAGGGCGGAAGTAATTGTTTATTTATTTTTTTCTTGACGAGAGGAAAGTTAAAACCTGGTTAACTTTGTTCTCTTTATACATTCATGGGTTAAAGCCACCGGAGGTAAATTTTACTGTTAGCCAAACGTCTTTTCCAAAATATAACATTTTCAGTATTTTTTTCTTCCCTTCTTTCTTTTTTACTGCAAACAGTGGACTAAGCAGCAGACAATAACACAATTTCGGGGTGGTTTCACCTGCTTCACAAGGTAGCCTAATGATGCCTGAACAGAGTTAGCAAAAAAATTTACAATTAGCTAAATCAGTTAATCAGTAAACAGTTGGTAAGCGGGTGAAAATGGATTTAGTTTAGCCAGATAGAAGAATTGGTCCGGCAATTTATATATACTCGCTTTTTGCTAAATATTCCGTTTATAATGATAAATAAATAAATAAAACACGGAAAAGCAGAGAATACTCACATTTAAGAAGCTGTTATTAGCAAATACTTTGCATTTTTGCTTGAAAAGTGACTCGACAGATGAATTGATTATCAAAATAGTTAATCAACTATTCAACCAATTAATCAACTAATCGTTTCAGCTCTACAAGGAAGTGTAACGTTTGGTAGCTATACCAAACGTTGTTCTTAAGTCTTATCTTTAATCTCTTTAGTAGCCTACCTAACTGACAGCAAAAATGAAACTTTTACTTGAAATTCAAATCCCAGTGTGAAGTTTGCTATTGTTGTAGTTCTTGATGGCTGCCACTAGATGTTACTGATTCCCTTCTTACACATAAACTGCACAGAGAAAGTCATGATTGAGGAGTTCCTGATTTCTTGACTTGGGGAAAAAAGCCAGTTAAAATGGTCTTCATTTAGCCCTGCACACATCATACACCTGCACGCACGTCACTCAAGTTTACAAGCATCACACAACAGTGTATTGTGCATGTTTTTGTGAGATATACTTATAGAACCGGAGCACTCTGTCTATAGCAGACATGCTCTTACTTTAACAACAGGACAAACTAAGGTGTGTACAGAAAAATCAAACACACATTTTTATTTCCAAAAGTGTATTTATGTATGTCATAATTGTATGAGAATTTTAGAGACACTTTGGCACTAAAACAGTTACTTAGGCTACACGTTAAAACTTGAGACAAAGACACAACAGTAATTAGGAGCTGATAAAATTTCAGGTGGCCTTACAGATTTCAGTGGAACATACATACAGTATCATATCATAGACATGAACTGAAAACAAAATAGCAAGTAATGTTTACAACTTTCATTTAAACATATAGCTAATCTTATAATAGTTTCTAAAGGCAGCCCAAAAGAGGAATAAATGAAGAAAACTTAACAGAAATATGCAAATACTGCTGTTCTAACAAATGTTTCCCACTTTGCTGAGATGTTGCAAGTAACATAACCACATTAAATTGTTTTGTTTTGTTGTTTTTCCCGAAGAAACAACACTTAAAAGAATGACATTGTTCAAAGGAATTAAAGCTAGCCTGATTTCAGATCTCTGAATCATCGCCCACATGCCCAATTTATTCAAATATTTATGAATGAATAATGAAGTTAAAATGAAATGACAATTCAGTCTGATTATCAGGCTAGCCTAAAGCAGCTCCCAATTTATATCTTATTTTATATTTATATATATAAATAACATGAACAAAATAACAATATGAATGTAAAACAATAAACCCAGTGCAGGTGCAGGATGTTTTTTTAATCATTGTCATAGATGCAATCTGAAAAGAAAATATAATATTGATTCTATTATGAATGGTGTTATAGGTCTGATTTGCAAGTAGATATCTACAAGTGATATATTTATATGAAATGATGAAAGATTAACTGAAAAACATACCATCTCCAATATCATCGTAGATATCACCATCGCTGTAAACAAAAACGAACGGATCAGTACAGACAGCATGTTGCTAAGTCCCTCTTTCTTTGTCTGTGTGTGTATGAATGTGTGAATGTTTGTGGTACTTACTCCATAACAATGTGGCTGGTCGAAACATAACCAACTGTAAAATACAGACAGGCAGCTTTTAGACTTGGTCCAGTTTTGTGGTGCACAGACTAAAAAGGCAGTACATGTATAATTTATTCATTTTCTTAACAACAAGCAGCAGATACTCACACTTGCCCTCCTCATTCCGACAGATCAGTTTGTCATCCACGGCTTTAACAATGACATCCAGGTTTTGTCCTGCTTTGACCGGAAGCTCCTTCACACCCCACTTCTTATTGGTAAGTGTCGGGACGATGGTCACCTGGTACAGCACCTGTATTTCCCCTTCATACTGAAAGAAATGGAAAATGACATCATCAATATTGACTTTGTGACTATGAACAAATTTACATTTTACATTCTTGATATTATGTACGTTTTTCACGTATGGAAAGCAAAAGTCATTTTAAGAACTCAAGTTTAACTTTACATTGACAAGGATGATTGTACTCAGTACAGAATTTTGATTACAATTATTGCATTTATTTGTTGTTAAAGTTTTAATACATTTAAATGAGGGAGCAACAGGTTTTTTGCACTAAAGACCAGTTTCACGTTTTTCAGCAGGTGTGATCATCCTGATAACAGTAAGATGTCTGGATTGATAAACATGCTTAAAGACATAATAGAGAGACAAACTTTAAACTTTTTCCTGAAGTCCTTCTCCTCTTTCTCAAACTTTTTCTGCTTCTTTGGGTCCATCTCTTCAGTCTTGCCTTTGCCTTTCATAATTGGAAGGCTGGAGAGCAAAAAATAAATAAATAAAAAATTAATGATACTTTGGTTACCTATTATTTTATGTCAACCAAAATATATCTTCGGCGTTATGAAAATACACTTGAAATCATGGATCTACAGGTTTGGGAATTATTTTAGGGTTATTTTTTTTTAAGATTGAAGTAATTGTACCTGCTGATGGGAGGAGGGGGAGGCATATTTTGAGAGTCAACATCATCGTAGATCTCCTCATCAATCGCTGCTCCCGGCTGATCTGTGATAACACGTGGAAGAAGTCAGTAATGTTTTTTTTACATTTAGACACCTGACATTAACATGCACATTTCAGTTAGACAACATATAACAAAAAACATTTGTCAGCTGTAAAGGATATAAAGAGGAGGTGTGGAGTAATTCGCATTTTGGCTAGTGAATCTTAAAAGCTGAGGTAAAAGGATATGCCCAGACCCATTTTGAAGTCATAAATGAATTTAGACTGGTACAAACATTTCTTGTTAGAGGTGTTAAGGGAGTGTTATTTAAAGTGAGAATATGTACCTTATGCTGAACACCAGCCACAGTGGCCACAAGTTAAAATGACAGTATAAAGGTCAAAGCTAAAATATAGCATAACAGAAACACAGTTTCTACACAATAGAAAAGAGTCATAAAGTCAGCAAAGTGACTCAGTTAAGGCAACTTCTATATCTAATATCTATCTAAAGTTTGCTAACATTATCTAGCATCAGCCACTATGAGCTAATGGTCAGATTAAGTAAAGCTGTAGCAGCAAAACCCCTGTGTGTATTGAATTGAGCAAGAGTGGGTTTTATTGCTTTTGAATTCAGCTTTTTATTTGAAGAGGAAGAATGTGTTATGTCTCCTTTCAAAAGTTACATAGTCTCGGATTTTATTAATACCAACCAAGGACCACGGTTTTTGTAAATGGCCAAAGGCCAGTTGCATAAGGTGCACCTTGCTAAAATGGCACTTATACATTAATTTAGAGATGCACAACAGCACATGTCTACTTTGTTTTTAATAGAGAAGCTGAAGAAGCTGAAAGAAAACCCAAGGAAGGACAAATATTGAGAAATATTCATTCAAAACATGGAGGTATTATCACAGTGAGTGATACCTGAATTCCCGTCTGCAGTAAACTGGCTGGGTGGAGGCACTCTGGCACAACAGAAGAAAAAATATTTAAAATATTACATCATTTACATCATTACAATATCAGGTAATATCAAGTAGGTCAATATGATTCAAAGCAGCATAAAGTAATAATCATATTCATGAATTACAATACAATATTTTAATTAGTATACTTGTTAAAACATGCTTTTGAAGGTGTTAACAGATGGTGCCTTGATTTTTTGATTAAGTCAACAGTCATACGTCAATTTCAGACATGCAAATGACTGAGAAGATTAGTAAAATCACAGATAATCAGCCACACTGATTGTAATCACAGAAACAACACTTTTTCAATTTGCAAATTAGCATCCTTAAGTGTTATTCAGTAAGAGGTGAAGTGGTTGATCTGATCTTGGGAGGAAATCAACATTCAAAGGCAATTTCATCTCAGAAGAACTGTCATTAAAAGGGGAGTGACGGCGGAAAGATTAGGGATTAACAGTACAGTGGACAGTAGATCAGTGATCAGTCTTACTACTGAGTGTATTTTACACTTTAGAGCTGGCAGGACGTCTGTTCCGGTCAAACATCCGTAGGAAGCCACGAGGCTTCATAGGAGAAGACCTGGGTTCCAGGGGACTAGAGAGCCAACCAAGGATGAAAAGACCTGCATTTCTTTTTCTGTTTCATTTTTGAATCTTTTCCATGTATCCATCACGCTTTAGCATTCACATTCAACGTTGTTGTTTGTAAAAGAGTTCAAGCATATTGTGCTGAAACACTCATTCTTCATTTGTCCTTTTCTTGTAAATAAACAAATCAGTTCCCACCTGACTTCCAGGTTTGGATCAATAATATCATCATATATCTCTCCTCCATCTCCTGGTAGCGGGGGTAGGACAACTACAGGACAAAAGCAAATACATAATGTAATTGGTGACATGTTTTATCTCAGTAAAGCAACCTTGACATTAACTGAACTAAAGATTGATGAATTATGTCATTGTAAGGTTTTAAGCATACCTCCTGGTCCTTTGATCCCACTGTAGAGAGAGAAGAAATTGACATAAAGATTACAGAATTTAGTAATCTTTCCTTTCTCACTATAGATTCAAGAAGTGTTACACAAGGTAAACAGGGTCCCAAAGTAAAACACACTAACAATGTTACACGAACGATATATTGTGTTAATTAGTGAGCTTTAAGGGTGCTGGTAGTTGGATTTTTTTTACCTTTAGACAAAGCCAAACTAGCTGTTTCCCTTTATTTCCAGTCTTTGTGCTAAGCTAAGCTAAATGGCTGCTGGCTGTGGCTTCATATTGAACAGACTGATATGAGAGTGGTATCAATCTGGTCATCTAACTCTCGGCAAGAAAGCAAATTAACATAGTTCCCAAAATGGCGAACTATTCCTTTAAGATTTTGGATCGAACCTGGAACAAAACACCCTACTACACTGCAGTGTCCTAAATTGCAACAACAAAACTTTCTAAATATGTCAGAACTCATATTCATGGGTACTGTAGCACTGAGTGCAATTCGATATACCAAACTGACAGAAAATATGTGATTTTTCAAAAACAAAGGTGAAATTTTTACAACTAATGTCTGTGTGACTGCGCTGCGTAACATTGAGGTTTTCTTATTGGTAGTTTCTAATGAGAAAAAATTGTAATTTCCGGGTACCTGTTATCAGGAGAGACCACATCGATGTCATCGTATACCTCCGGGTCATATGCCGACTGAGCTTTACGATTCTTCAGAGTGTTAAAGTCAATTTCCACTGTTGTGGTCTTCACATAACCAACTGTTAAAAACAAAGAGCAAAGTGAAATATTGATTTGATTTATAGTCCCTAATTAGGATTCTGGGTATAATTTATTGCATGTTTGTAGCTCAAATATAGACTAATACATGAAAAATAAGAATAGGTCAAAAATAAGGTTGAGAGATGTAATTGAAAGTTTTATTCTGTATTTACAGATGGGACTGGAAGGATGTCATGGCAAAAAAAGAAGACAGGTGAAAGGTAACAAGCAAAGGCAAAAATAAGTGAAGAAAATGAGACCAACGAGGGATAAATATGTGTACTTACTGGATCCATCCTGTGACCGTCCCAACCATTTTCCCTCTGGGTTGCCCTGGACACGGATGATGTCCAGGCTGTCTCCCTGCTTCAGAGCAAGGTCGGTCTTACTGCCTCGGCAATCCACACGAGCCTTCCCTTGGTGGATGATCTCCAGGGGGCCAACCAACTAACACACACAGCCATGCACAAACATATATGCAAACCCACACAGACAAAAAAAAACAATAGATTATTACATTATTTTATGACGTGGTTTTAACAGAACAAGGTATTTGTCACTTTTTTATAGAGCCACAAAGGACTAAATGTGTCTGTTAAATATGAAGCTTGAGCCAGGAGACGTTAGCTTAGCTTAGCATGAAGACTGGAAACAGTGGGAAACGGCTTGTACAACAAAAGTGTAAAGACAACAACATTTTACAGGGGTTATGTGCTGGACTGTTTCTTGGATGTCAACATTAACTCCCCGTAAAACCAAAACTTGTCATTTTTGCATTTCTGTTTGTGTACGGATTAAACAAACGAGGTAGGTGGATTTTTGTTACCTTTGGATAGAGCCAGGCTAGCAGTTTCCCCATGCTTCCAGTGTTTATGCTAAGCTAAGCTAATCGTCTCCTGGCTCCAGCTTCATATTTTAGCATACACACAAGAGTGGTATCGATTTTCTCATCTAACTCTCGGCAAGAAAGCCAATAAGCCAATAAACTATTCCTCCATGGTGTCATAGCAGGTTTACCTGAGAGTTCCAGTCTTGTTTACTCACTTTGAATTTCTTTTTGGCATCTTGTTCCTTTTTCTCCCGTTCCTTCTGCTCCTTCTTCTCAGTCTCCAGTCGTTTTTTCTCATCTTTGTCTTTCATCATTTCTTGTTTTTGTTCAGCCGCTTCCCTTTTGATAGCGAGACAGAGCACCAAAGAGTAAATTCTAATATATATTGTAGTATCTTAGCCTAAGCTAATTTGCAACACATCACTAGACAGGCTTTTCTAAAAATAGAAAACACAAACAATAATAGAAAACACAAATTACAATAAAGTAGATAAAATCCTGAGGAAATACCCCTAATCACCCCTAACTACATGCCTGATCTCCACTAAAAAGCTTTTTCAACTTGAATTTAAAATGAGCCCAGTGAGGACCACTAACTGACTCCTTGAACAGACAAAGCCATTCAAAAGAGAAAGTTTATTTGCTTCTCTATTTTTATCGATCTGTAAACCGGATTTAAAGACAGGCAGAATCAGTGTGGTGAGGTGTGAGATAAACAGGTAAAGGTTTAATGAAGAACATTCTCTCACCATAGTTCATCAAGGTCCTCATACATCTCTCCATCATCATCATCATTTTCCTCCTGGGTCAGAGAAGACGTGAATAGAAACAGCAATAAAAACTAGCTACTGATTCAGTCAGTTACAATGGTGATTCAGTATAGCCAGATCACTTTGAAAATTCGTTGACCTCTAGTGTCTTTATGAGTACACATGCATGTTCTTGTCTGAGTGTGTGTATGTGTCTGCATCTGCACATGTAAATCTGTATATGTTTAAGTGAAAGTAATTCAGCATGTCTCACCTTTGCCCTCTGACTCGGATGACCTAAAGACAAACAATGAATCAACATTACAAGAAAATAGCTACGATCATCATGATCTGACTCATACTTCAGATATGTCTATTTTTAGTATTTTAGTAACCGTCACAGAGAGCTGCTCAAATATTTTCTTCTTGATTATTTATGGGATAAGTTTCATACAATGAGAACTATTGACCATAAAGACAGTCATATACAGTCTCTGCTATTGACAGAAACTGCAGTTTTAGCCATATATCATATGCAAATAACCCAAATAACCACCCCAAAGTAAAGTTGGTAACAGTAAGACTATACACTGCTAAGATATACTGACTACTATAGTTACTTTTATTTTTGCCTCCTAATATATAAATATGGTACAAGGTTCAGCTTCACACAGTCCTCGTCTGTCTTCCTGTGGTGCTAAAACCGTAAACGGTTTGCAGCATGGTAGTCATGACGCATTACATTTGATCAAATAGCGACAGTTACTGAACCTGTGGATGGTGGTAGAGGTGGAGGAGAGCTGAATTCATCAACATCATCATAGAACTCATCTTCCTGGACCCTGAAAAGCACAGTCAGGATTTACCTTTTGTTAACTGAAAACATACAGTATACTGTATATTATGTGTACATATATTATGTGTTTGTGTTTGTGTGTGCATGAATGTGTGACTTGCATGGTTCCAGGGTGTCGTGGGGGCAAACTAGGAAGTGCAGTCTCAGGGGGTTGAGTCGGGGCCATGTGGTTGCTGTGGTTACTGGGGTGAGAAGCCAGAGGAGTTGAGAGGATGGGTTTCTTAAAGGTGCCAGGACCTGTGACAAAAACTCATGGCATTAAAATAGAGAATTCAGTTGTCTTTACCAGTGCCCTTCAATGGCTGTCTCACATATGTAGTACAGTACAGATAGATAGATGGATAGATAACTTTATCAATCCCCAGAGGGGAAGCTAGTTTGGTTGCCCATAGGAAAAGAAAAACAAGTCAGGCAGGTCCCAACAAACAATATAACAATGTAAAAATACTCCATTACAAGTAAAAGTCCTGCATTTGAAATCTTACTTGCAAAGAATTATCAGAAAAATGTATTTTAAAGTATCAAATGTGAAAGTTATGGAGCAGATGTCTCCTGTCAGTGTTAGATCTTACAGTATATTATTGGATTATGATTTGTGATGCTTATTGTGTACACAGCTTTTTACTGTTTACTTTTTAGGTTGGCAGAGGTGGAACTAATTTTGACTACTTTATAAACTGTTGAATAATTGAATTTATAATAATACTTCATATTTTATAAGATCATCATAGGTTTTGTCTGCAGTCTGCAAAGTAACTAGTGGAGTAAAAAGTAGAATATGTGCCTCTGAAATGCAGTGGAGTAGAAGTTTAAAGTAGCACAAATGGAAATACTCAAGAACAAGTACCTCAAAATGGTACAGTACTTGAGTATATGTACTTAATTACATCCCACCACTGCTCAGGAGCACACCTAGCCATAATAATTTACCCATTAGTAATAGGCCAAGTGATACACCCAAAAACACAAAACCAATAAAGTAGGCAATACATATTAAAAGAAAACCATTTGCTTGTGTTCACTAATCCTTCAGGGTAAAATAAGAAAAAGGATAGCATAGAGCATAATGAGAAAGTACGGGACAGCAAATAGCATGGAAACCAAAATTTGAGAAACTCTATTCATGGCTTGTTGAGGTAACAGTATGACTCCTGAGAAAATCACAAACTGTGGTTAAAGTTTACAGAAAATAAATCTCCAAATAATTAACCACATCAAAACAGTTATTTTCGGTATTCTGTCTTCCAGTATTTGCTCAGTCATCCTTCACCTCTGACTGGAAATCAGTTCACTTCAGGTATGTGACAAAAACAGCCTCTCACTCGAAACTATTCCCGTTTGCTGGATCTTACTTCCCCATATGGTAAAACCAGCTCTCTGATCAGAGAGCGAGGGGGGAGGAGAAAGGAGAAACTGCACAGGGAACTTGGCTGGGGGAAATAGAGGAACCAAGTGCATTTCTGTGACTTTGGTCTCTTATCTGAAGCTCTGAATAGCAGCTTCTGTGGAGCTTTCACAAATTTTATACAGAATGTACAAAATGCAAATTCAGTTGCTGTATAAATATATCGTAAAACAGTAAAAAATAAAATGATTTTTAATGCTATCATACACAAACAGGAGTTGTTTGCGTTGGTCAAATAACCCAAAGTAAACTCAACAAGTGCAGGCTACACTGCTACTGTCACTGAAACCACACTAACTTGTGAAGCAGGTCTTTTTCACACTTCTGAAATGTGTTTACAAAGTCTGTCCAAAATAGCTGCTAATGCACTTGAGATAAGAGGAACCCCTTCTTTTTCACACTTCTAAATGTTTGTCACCCTCTGTCATTTACTCCTCCTGACAACAAGCGCCTGGCTTAGCTTAGAGAGAGTGTTGATTATCTCAAATGTTGTTGCTTGTGTATTTGGAAAGAAATTATCTTGGCATCTATTGCAGTGTTTGATTTGCTGTATTTAATTGCATACTGATTGGGAGCAGGGGACCAATAACATATCATACCAAATGGAAAACAAATGATGCAAATGTAGCCAGATATAGTCAGAATTTCTCTCCTAAAACTCCCCTTCTCTGTATCACCCTCCATTTTCCAGCTGTTTGCAGAAATTAAAGTCAAAACACATTGCCTTCTTAATGGTTATAAGTTAGATAGGAAGGAGATAAAATGACAAAAGCAATACAATGTATACTTTTTTTTCTTTAAACCATTATATGATTTTCATTCCTTTTGGGAAAGCTATTGGGTTCAATTAGTTAGTAAGTTAGATAAGCTTTATTTATTCAGGCCAGTATCTCTTTTGTAGCAGAGGGCTGAGATTACATATCCAAAATATCACAGCAGATTAGTAAGAAACCTACACTGTAGTCATGATTTTAGGAATACTGAGGTCATGAGTCCATATTTCCCCATGCAGTGCAACTCCAGCCCTCCAAGACGTTTTTGATTAGGAACCAACTGTAAGATTTTCTGGATATTTTTTCGTATATCTTTTTTTTTCTTCACATTTTATGTATTCGGTTAAAATATATGTCACATGTCATGCCCACACGAAGGTCAAAATGCTGTTTCTCCACAATTTCAAGAATATAATTCTGGTGGAGGAATACTAAGTCCCTTTATATATTTTTCCTAAAACAGTCAAGTGTAGGAATACTGACTATAAAACATTTTAGAATCTACCCTAAGTATCATAAGATATAATACCCTTATTTCCCAGACACAAAAATTGTTTCCTCAATGACACCTAATCATCACAAATGAATGATCGACACCATCGCTGCAAGAGGATTCAGTGTCTCTAACTTCAAATTTGTCGCAGTGCATTCCAGTAGTAACGTGTCTTCTGCAGTTCAGATATCAGTTCATTTTTTAGATTCAAATCTGTTACATTTCAAGGCCTGAACCTTACCAATACATGAAGCAGTGGTTTAGATTTGAGCTTTATACTTTTGTGACAGTTTACCAGAATCAATCCAGCAATACCAATTTAGGAACCAAAATGACTTTGAGAAGAGTGGGTGAAATTAGGCAGATAAGTAAGCAAAGGGCCATGTTTAACAGAGCTCTTTACAGCCTGCAAAAGTAACACTAGGGACTTTCTGCTGAATCTAAATGAAGAATGCTTGCTTGAGTTTATCTGGGACTCTTAAAGTGTGATTACACATCTTTGACTGTTAAGGTGTTATTATTTTGGTGGTGCTTGTGACAACATTTTAAAAGACAAGCAACTTTGTAATGCATGCAGTGTAAATGCTGATATTCACTCACTGGATCGGTGGTTAAATCTTCTCAGAATCAGTAGTCTTGTTCATATGTCTATGGTGTCACTATAAAAAAACAAAGCTGTTAATCCAAGTCCAACTTACCATCATCAGAGGCCTCAGCACCTCTTTTAAAGTTCTCCAGGTTGACTTTGGGGGGTCGGTTGGGCTTAGCGGGAGCTTGGCCCAAAGCTAAACTGTTGGGGAGGGGGTTACGCTTGGGGCCTGAAGTGGCATCACCGGTAACACTGCTGGTCTGAGGAGAAGGCTTTGGTGGCTTCTTCAAGCTAGGTTTTTTACTAGCTGGAGGTTTGGGAGGAAAGGTGGAGTTAGTAGCAGTGAGGGGAGGTTTGCTGACTCCATCTGCTTTCACGCCACTATCTGACTGCTCAGGCTTGTCCTTCTCCTTGTTAAAGATGTTCTGAGCAGTCTTCAAGTTGGAGGGGGGTTTAAAAGTGGAGTTTGCCAGAGGTGAAGGTTTGTTCGCGGTGTCCGTGTTAGCTCCTGCCATATCTTCGTTTTGCTGACGTAATTTTGTAATGTAGCTGCTCGGTTTTTGCGCTTTAAGAGGTGTGGAGCCAGTTACACTCCCACTGCTGTCTTCTTTCACCCAGCTGGGCTTGGAGCCAACTGCTGAAGAGGATTTAGGAATGGCAGGTTTGGAGTCGGACAGGGTGGAGCTGAGGAAGGGCTTGCTGAGAGGGGGCTTCTGTACAGGACCTTTAGCTTCAGGAGCCTGTGAAATAGGTGACTTCAAGGGTGTGTACTGTTTGTTAACAATGAAAGGTTTGCTGTTGGTGTTCGTGTCATCCTGGGTGTTTGAAAACCTGCTAGCCAGGGCTTTAGTTTTGTTTGGTTCATGTCCATCTGTGTCACTTTTAGTTGATACTGTACTTTTAAGAAAAGTGGGTTTAGGAGCAACATTTATTGCACTGCCTGAGAGGCTCTCCAAGACTGGTTTCTTGGTCTGTACGGTCGGGCCGGAGGAGACGGTGGGGTGCAGGGGTTGTTTGGGGCGTCCAGCCGGTGTTAAAGAAGTCTCGTCAGTGCTCTCTCCACTCGCTTGGAAGCGAGCCATGATGGCCTTAACATCAGATTTGTTTTGCTGGAAAGAATGGGAGAGGATCAGAAGGAGGGTTAATAACCAGAATACAAAGCCAGAATTAAAAATAAAATTAGGATGTGCTGTGTATGCTAGAATATAAAATGACTTCAGCAAACAGAAGTCCTAAAACAGAAACAGAAACTGCTGGACAAAGCAAAACAAGATGCACACTTCATTAGACTGAAGTAAAAGTTCACATGTGAACAGAAAGTTAAGAACAAAACTTAACAAAGACCTTAGTTCCTATCAAGGCATTTCCTTCTCTTTTTTATGAACTTTTTAACCAATCAGTGCAACTCCCGCTCTCTCTGTGGTTACTTATTTAACTAATTTGTTTGTTTCTCAAGGCCTATATAAGGGTACTGTAATAGGTACAGGTCATACATTAATCACAGGGTTTATGGTTCAATCAGTTGTAATTTCCTAAAGCAAAAGACCCCAAATTACTCCTAGTAGCGAGGCCAGCGCCCTGCATGGCAGCCATCAGTGTGTGAATGTGTGTGTATGTCACCATCACTCTGTTGAACCACCCATGGCAGGTGTTTATACCATCATATCATATCTATTTATTTTGTTGTTTCTATTTGGTTTTAACAGGAAAGTAATACTCTCACCACTTATAAGACTGCATTGAACAGGATACTCTTGTGACCATGACAGAAATGATTGTGTTTCATCACTTAATAAGCTCTGGAATAAGAGTACTTAAAGCACCGTAGTAACAGCAACTCATTTGTTTATCAAATTAAAAGCTCTTTTCTATTATATGGATATGAACCAAATTCATGTATACTGCACATGAAATTTAAATGTACAAATGAAAAGCAAATATAATATTTGAAAAGAGAATGTTCTCATAAGCAGACAGATAAAAGTTAAAAGACACTTCAAAGCAATTATGTTAATTATACAGAACTATGAAATAGACCATGTCAGGAGTGAAAACATTT
This sequence comes from Maccullochella peelii, assembly GCA_002120245.1. Classification (NCBI taxonomy): domain Eukaryota; kingdom Metazoa; phylum Chordata; class Actinopteri; order Centrarchiformes; family Percichthyidae; genus Maccullochella; species Maccullochella peelii. The sequence continues at coordinate 53,213 of LKNJ01002673.1, forward strand.
ACTACTGAGCAATCAACTAAAATAGGTCGTCATTGCAGGTGACGGGAATACAAAGAGCTTTATTACTTCTTGGATCACAGGTTGTATTGACTTTCTGGCTTATCTTTGTTATCAACATATTGGTTAATTATATACCTTGTGCACATTTTCCAGTGTAGGTAAATAAAGGACAAATGAGCCTTAGCAACAAAATGGTTTATAGTGTATTGCAGTTTGTTTATTACACTGAAAAGAAGTCTATAGGACAAAGTCTATAGTGTAGCTTTGGCCTATAGTCCTATGAAATCCCAACAGTGTGCTGAATGACCAAATGTTGGGTGAGCTGCATCACTAGCTACAATTTACATCCAAAATGTGTCCAAAATAGCAGGTTTGGTGTTTCACAAAGTGTCACAATGGACTGACCAAGCAGCAGCCACACCTATTTTAATGAGGCTGGTTTGACTGGAGTCACAGACATCACATACCAGGAAGTGGAGATAAGAGCTTGAGGACACACAGCTGCTGCTATTCCTACAGCAGAACAGTAAAAGTGACAACTGTACAACAGAAAGTACAAATGTACTGTGCGAAGCTAAATGGGAAGTTAAACTACAGTGAAAGTCAGATCTAGTGTATGTTGCAGACAGTGACACCAAGCTAGAATATTGTAACAGTAATACTTCCACCAAACCATGCAGATGCCAGTAAAGACTGTGTGTTATTGTATCCAGAATGATCTCAGTTTGATCTTTGTGCACATGGGAGAAGTTTGCCTTGAACGCTTTCTGTCAGAAAAGCCTTCTGCTAGAAAGCCTTTAGGAAGTCAAGTGACAAAGTATAAAGAGCAGCAAAGTCCACGTGGTGTGAACTACAACCGTTTCACAACATTAACCACATGTTAGAAAGGCTTTCCTGGCAGAAGGCTCTCTGGCAAACTTCTCCCACATGTGATGTTTGTGAGCGATGGAAAAGCCAAGTCAAGCTTATTTGTATAGCCTGATATCACATACGGTCTCTCAGTATCCACAAATAAGTTGAATAGCAAGATTCTGGATTCATGTCTTCTACCAACCCTGTCTCTTAAAAATATACACTTTATATATACATTTATACATTATACATTTATACACTGCTAATTGTTTTTGGGCTTGTATGTTTTAGAGGAAATGCATTACGTTCACTGGCAACATCTTTTCCAGTCCACAGAGTGAAGCATACAAGTTATAGGAAAAGATTATGGTTTCGATCGAACGATAATCTTTTCGTAACCTTATGTGCTTTTAGCTGCCTAAATATAACCATAAAAAAATGTTCATCATGTTTTTGTTGCCACGAGCAGATATTGTAGGGAAAATAATGTTCCGTTTTAATATTTTGTAACTTTGCAGATGATCTTCTCCGCTGCCAGTCATCTATCTATTTATATATATATAGCAAAAAACACTGCTTCACTTTGAGCTTTATATGGACATTAGTGTAACCCAGAAGCTATTTATATAGTCATAGTTTAGCTAAATATGTTATAGCATACTGTGCATATGAATGGACAATGGAAAAGTTTATAATAATGGAGGATTGGTTTTAGATTTTTTTATTCCGCTGTGCAAAATTGTCACCATTTGAATCCATTGTAACCGTGATGCATTCACTAAATACTGCACGCTAGAAGTCAAGGTTTTGAGTGGAGTGTCACTTTAATGGTGCCAGTAACATCTTGAAGTGGTGGCATAATGAAGTGTGTTAACACTAAGCATGACATGTGGCTGAAATCAGGGGTAAAAAAACAGAGGAAAGTTCCCCATCAAGCTTCTGTTTCTCAACCGCAGTAAACAAAAAATTACCCAATATGTTCTGTATCAGTTGCAATTGCTGCTTCTCTAAATGTTTGTGCAGTTGCAATTTTGTAAAAACCTACAAATTCTGTCAAAGCCTGTAAACACCTTTCAGAATAACGTGACACAACTCAACAGAACCACAAAGTACAGCCATACAGCCAGCCAAAACGGCCATTAAGTTTAATCAGCACCTATCTAACAGTTTCAACAAAAACATTATAACCTTCATAAAGGTTGGATTTGTTGCATGGCTGTTGTATTAGACTGCATTAGTTTCAGCTAGGTGTACCTAATAAACTGGAAACGGACTGTATATTCTGGGACAAGTGTAGGTTTAGATGAGTTTACCCTGTATACAATCCATTGTTTTAGTGTATGGTTGCTTTTTTTTATGTGGAAATTCATGGGGAGAAGTGAGAACCACAGCATTGTTATGTTGGCCACAAATACTTTAGCCAGTGGATGGTTAGGTGTTTAGCTAGTTTCAATGTTACTGCCATTAAATAAAATTAAATGTTGTATGTAATAATATGATTTAATAATAATATAAATAACAATGCAGTTGTCTGTGCAGTTATTAAGCACAAGTACATTTGAAGTCTGCTGAGAAACGACTAAGAAAAGAATGAGATCTCCTGGTCAAAGCAAAGAGGAACCATCTACCATCTATTTCCAGTGCGTGATGGCCAAAGTTCTCTTGCTCAATCCAGTTGACACAAAACCAGAAAAAAACTACCCTAATGGTGACTTCTCCTGTTTTTACACAATATATGTGAAGAAATGTGCCTTGAATATCAAACATAAAATTAAATATATTAAATCTCTTGGGTCTTAAACACTATATTAGGACTAAAAGCTAACAAATTGCTAAAGTGACTTTGTAGTCCGAGTTCTGCAAAGGTACAGCTTAGACACAACAGCTCTTCCTCTCTAATCATACATGCAGTAACTTGCTCAAACAAATTGCATAGTCAAACTCATGTGTACAAGAATGAATAACTACTTGAGGGTGTTGTTATAAAGAATACTCTTAATAATCCATTCAAAATAAGTCATAAGTCTAGCAAAATGCTCATAACAAAGGTTTTCCAATAGCAGCTTTCTTTCATTAAATCTTAACAAGGCACTCCAGAGTAATTCTAATATCTAGAAAGTGATTTTTAAATAGTTTTATTTGACAGTTAAGTTGTACTCACCATTTTGAGGTCCCAGGTACCTCTGCTATGTCCAAATGGTTGGTGTATGAAGTTGTGGAGAGTGTTTGTTCAGTGTATCTGTGTGAGTTTCTGTTGCTGTCGAAGAGAGAAAGGTACAGAGAGGTCGTGAATGACAAAGAATTGAGTGTGTGAGTCTGTGTGTTTGTGGGGGGATGTATTCTCCATGACATAAGCAGGCTACTTGAATACTTCCTCTCTTAGTAGTTGGTGTTGTGTGTGAGTGTGAGTCTCACAGCCTCTGTTATCTGTGTGTTTTCATCTCATGGATTTGCCTATCCCTAGCAAACTCCCAGCAGTTTCCCTCTCTGCTCAACAACTGATTCCTCACTCAGTCTGTGGCAGATCAACAGAAAAAGCCTGGCCACATGTACTGCATGACAACAACACTAAGAGTCCACAGCCTAGTGGCTCTGTGAGGCAGGCACTAAAACCACAGTGGTGCTTTGAGCTAAATGATAACACATCTTAGTTTAGTGTGTTAGCATGTTAACATTTGCCAATTAGCTGAGGCTGATGGCAATGTTATTACTTTTAGAGGTATTTGGTCATAAACCAAAGTAATGGACAAATTAAAACTTTGACTTGATGATGGCGCTGGATGAAGAGTCAGGGGATCACCAGAGTCATTAGGATTCTTCCTTCAGTACCCACTCACTTCCTTGTCACTCAAGTACAGTTTTTGGAACACTTTAAAAGTGATCCTTACTCTCACAAACGACAAGGATTCATTCATTCCACAGAATCACATTTGCCTACCAGAGTGTTTTCAAACCTACAATTACCTTTTACTATATATACAAAGGTAAAAAAAAGAGTTCATTTTCACACTGATACACTATATGGACAAAAGTATTGGGCCACTCCTCTTAATCAT